>CAUYPK010141606.1:0-23695 GCA_963574355.1 Loris lydekkerianus | reverse complement strand
GGTACAATGTGCTGGTTTCATATACAATCTGAAATATTCTCATCAAACTGTTCAACGTAGCCTTCGTGGCATTTTCTTAGTTATTGTATGTAGACATTTGTATTCTGCCTTTAGTAAGTTTCGCCTGTACCCATGCTAAGATGCACCATAGGTGTGGCCCCACCCATTACTCTCCCTCCACCCTAACCTCCTGAGGCACTTTTGTGATGTGGAGAGTAGTACATTTTGATATTTTTCCTATATCTCTTTGAAATGCCTGTTTAGAAATTCACCATGTACAAAGTCAGATCAGAGTAGTGTAGAAGTAACAATCAGCTAATTCCAAACAAACAGAAGCTGTCTTCACAGGTGACCTGGAACAGGAGCCTCCCAGGAGGCCCACCTATCTGGGGCTGGCCCTCTTGGCCCCTTCTATGCCGGTCCCTCTCAGTGGGGTCACTACCCTGGGGCCTGTATCTCTCACATCTAGGAGACCAGAGAAGAAGCATGGTCAGAGCCCCCATCTTGCTTGAGCCTTCCCTGGGGGTTCTGGCAGCTTAGTGGTAGTAAGCGAGCTCTTGCTGAGGCAGTTGTGAGGCGCTGGCTACCTGGAGTGGCCTCCTTGGTCATCACTGCTGGTGTAGGTGTATGGTGTGCCCTTCTCCATGTTTCCATGGTGTCTCAGCTCTGGCTGCCATCACTGAAAATCACAGACTGGGCAGTTTAACAGCAGACATTTATTTTCTCCCCTTGGTAGGTGGTGTCCTCGCATGGCCTGTCCTCTGTGCTCACTCCTGGTTTTGCTTCCCCTTCCTATAAGGATGTAGTCCTATCAGGTCAGGGCCTCAGCCTCACAACCTCATTTCACCATAATTACCTCCTCGAAGGGCCTGTCTCCAAACATAGTCCTTATGCTCAGGGTTAGGGCTTCAATATAAGTAAAGAATTTGGGGGGACAAGTTCCATCAAGTTCCTCCTCATCCTCACTAGCACTTGGTATTATCATTATTTTTAATTTGAGCCATTTTAGTGAGGCTGTGTTATTTCATCATCCTTTAACTTGACTCTCCCTACTGATTTAAGGCATTGATCTTTTCATCTGCTTATTTGCTGTCTATATGGTCTCTTCAGTCAAATGTCATTCAAATCTTTTGTCCATTTTCTTTTTCTTTCTTTCTTTTTTTTTTTTTTTAGAGAGAGGGTCTTGCTATACTGCCCAGGCTGGAATGCAGTGGATATTCACAGGACTGATCACACCACACTACAACCTCAAACCCCTGGGCTCACACAGTCCTCCTGCTTTAGCCTCCCAAGTAGCTGAGGCTACAGGCACCATGGTGCCTGGCTTTTTTAACTACTTTGTAATTGGATTATTTGTTTTCATACGGATGAGTTTTAGAATTTCCTTTTGGACATAAGTCCTTTGTTGGATATAAAATTTCTAAGTACAGTTGACCCTCGAGCAACACAAGTGTGAACTGTGTGAGTCCACTAATTCATGGATTTTTTTCATGAAAACATACATTGGAAAATTTTGAGATTTATGACAATTTGAAAAAACTTGGCAGTTTACCTGCCAGCCCTGAGACAGCAAGATCAAACCCTTCTTTCCTCCTCCTCAGATCCCTCAACATGAAGATGATGAGGGTGAAGGCCTTTATGATGATTCCTTTGTATTTACAGAGCAGCAAATACAGTAGAATCTCCACAGGTGAGCACCTTCCTACAGGGACCTCCTCAGTTGACTGCAGGTACACCACATGTGTGTCAGTGTGATAGGCCTAACTCCTTCCGTGACCACCTCTGTGTGCTGACCAGTTTGGGTGGTCAACATATAGAGGTTGTACTGTATGTGTTAATAAGCTATTTATCTTATTGGTATGGCTCCTGGTCAGTAGTAGGCTATTAGTAGAGTTGACCAAACAAAAGAAACTGAGGCAAAATTAATGCAAGTAGAGAAGTTTATATGGGCTGAGTTTGAGAACTGCAGTTCTGGTGACACCACCTCGGTGTCCCTGAATCCTGCCAGGAATACATGCTCTGATCAGCAGCCCTTAAAAGGAAATTTTAAAGGAAAAAAAGGAGCAGCTCTTAACTGGTTCATAGAAACATCATCGTCTGTCAGCTATACACTGATCTCAGTAACACAGACTACGTGCACCACAAACCACCAGGCACCATACCCAGTGGTATCATACGGTGCCACTGGGTAATTTGTCAGCTAGTTGAGAAACTGCAGGGAAGGGAAGAAAGCACGCGGCGCCTTTAGACTCCTCTCTGCCTACACAGCCTGCCTGGCCCTCCCGGCCCGCTCAGCAGTACTGGGGAGTGACTGTGGGTCTGCACTCCGCCCTATCTCCTCCGGATCCGTGAATTTGCAACGTCCTAGTCCTGCGTGCCACCCAGCACCTACAAACCGCGGACTTTGGGGGGGAGGGGGGAGCGGATCCAGTCCTTCCCTATGCCCGGAAACGGGGTCGCAGGGATGCATTTGATCTTTGCGGTGCCGGGGGACACCCCGTGTGGCGGCGCTATGTGTCGGACGTGCGGGGAGCACCGTGGCGTGACGGGCGCGTGTGCAGCTCGCAGACAACGCACCTGATTCAGTGGAGGGCGTGAATGTCACCACAAAATTGTGCAAGAAACGTGCAGTCAGGACTAGCCCGAGCTCTACTCAGCTCTGAGCGTCGGAGCCTTAGGTCTCCAGGGCAGCGCTGATTGGCCCGCCGTGCTGAGTGCTGATTGGCTGGGCTCCTTGGAGCCTGCGCTGTGGCGGGGGTGGGCGGGGCGTCCGCAAGCATCTCCTCTGGTGGCGGTCCGCTGGATACGGGTTTCTTTGCCCCTCCCCGCCCTTCCCCCTTTGCGGTCCTCCTCCTCTGCGACCCGCCGCGCAGTGGGGAGCGCTTCACCCGGCCGGCCGCTGGCGTGTCTTCCTGTAGTGATCCCGGGGGCAGTGGGGGAAAGGGTGAGAGGTGAAGCAAGAGCCCCTGCCGCTCCCTCCGGCCTGAGCCGGCCTCCCGGCAAGGCGAAGACCGCTCCGGACGTGGATCTGGACGCGCAGAACTGCCTCCTCGCAGACTGTCATTCTGAGACGTGGTTTATAGGGGCCGTTTGTTGTTCCCCCGGGAGCTAAGCTGTGCGCTGGCGCAGAGGAACGTTGCTCTTGGGACGAGCGTGTGGGAATCTGGGCGTGCTCACCGGGACGGTTCCCTGTTTGGGAATATTGAGAGCGAGTCCTCGGGCGGCGCCTGTGGCTCTGGGTAGGGTGCCGGCCCCATATACCGAGGGTGACGCGTTCGAACCCGACCCCGGCCAGCTTATAACAGCAGTGGCGACTGCAACAAAAATAGCCAGACATTGTGGCGAGCGCCTGTAGTCCCAGCTACTCAGGAGGCTGAGGCAAGAGAACCGCTTAAGCTCAAGAGTGAGAGGTTGCTGTGAGCTGTGACACCACTGCACTTTACCAAGGGTGACAAAATAAGACTGTCTAAAAAAAAAAAAAAAGCGAGTCCTCACCGACAGAACATATGTTTAACCCCAGTTAGGAAGGCTTTTATACATGAAAAATTTACGTTCCTACCGCTCAAGTTAGAAGTAGGAAAGAAAGTGAGAAAAACGTGCGCTGTGTTAGGGTCACTGCGGTGTGGAGGTACCAGGGATTTTCCCGCAGCGAATCGCTCACAGCTGCGCTGCATTATCTGGATGTTAGAGAAAAGGTCTATGATCAGGCTTGTGCAGTGTGTGAACGCAGCCAGGCAGGGTGCTGGGAAGGCGAGCACCCCTTCCCATTGTCCTCAGCCATGAGACTGACCTTGGGGAGAACCTTACCCTGGATCAGCTGAGGTAATTCTGCTTCGTTCTTATGTTTGGGCCAGAGGTTATGGTCCTTGTTGGGGTAAGAGGTACATTGACAGACAAGCCAGATTTTAATGGATCCTACAAGTGAGAAAGCCAAAACCCATAGAGAACTCGGATAACTTCTGAAATGCCAAGTTATCTGGGCATCCATTGTTAACCCAGGGCATGAGCAGAGATGTTTGAAAACACCCCAGAAAGTGAGGCCTGAAGCAGATTTAAAAGTCTGAACTCCTGTGTTTGAGCAGGTACATGGGGTTACCCCTAAGAAACAAGCTTCAATATAAGAAAATAACAAAAGGTTAAAACTGAGCAGAGACATTAACAGCCACAAATCCAAGGAAACAGATTGCACAGACTTAGTCTAAGCAAGTTAATAAACAGGAAAAAGCCTCAATAACAATCCTTATGGGGGATGGAATCAGAATCTAGAATCCCTGTAATATGGTATCTAAAGTATCCAGTTTTTACCAAAAAATAACAAGGTAGGAAGAAACAGAATAGTATGATGCTTAGGAAAAAAAGTCATGAAACTATGACCAAGTGGGAGATGTTGGATTCAAAGCCTACAAAGCAGCTACTATAAATATTTTTAAGAACTGAAGGAAAACATGTTTAAAATTGTAAAGGAAACTATGATGACAATAACAATCTCAAAGATGCTGGGATTGAAAAGTGCAATAACTGAAATGACATGTTCTTTAAAGAGTCTGGACAGCATATTTGAAATGATAGAAGAATCAACACTTTTTACAACCTTCATATCCAGCTGTAGGGATTATGTGGGAGATTATGGTGCATCTGCTCTGCGTGGTGTGATCTACAGCCGCATAGTCACCCCTTAGGGTAATGCAGCAATTAAACCTTACAAGTCCATGTAAAACCTGGTGTAAATCCCAGGTAAAACCTGCCAAAAGTTAATTTATTTTAGACTACAGAAGAAAGGGAAGCCTGGGGCAGCAAGTACAAGAACCCTGAACAAATTCAACTTGCCCTATACAAAGTCAGCTTGCTCACTATCACTATCTTCTGTCCTAATAGACAAAGCCAACAGTCAGGGTGGATAGTCTTAGAGTACCTAGGATCTGAGAAGTGGCCACAGTCAGCCTCACTCAGCCTGCTGTGTTGGCTATTAGACCCTCTGCTGTACACCTGCCACTCACCATTGACACCTTTACAGCCCTCCCACTGGGCTGTGCAATCCTGACCATGCCTCATGCTGGCTCCCCTGACTGGCATGGAGTGGGCTTTCAGAAGCCAAGTTAAGAGCAAATTAGATCACTCTACATTTATTAAGCAGATCTCCCCATTCACATCTATCTGTGGTGGTCAAGAGTGTGTGTTTGCCTGAAAAACACAGAAGCCAAGACTTGAAAGTCACTATGAGGCCTTCTGGTGTGCTGCCAGGCATCTCCCCTGGCTCTTCCTAGGCCAACAGTGGGCACTCGGTGAGAGCAGAGGCTGGCTCACACAGAGTCAGACCCTCTATCAGGGCATAGTATGAGGGGCTAAAAGGTGATGTCGCTAAGCTCAGACCCCTGGGGAATTTGTTTTCAACATGAACTAGAAAGTGATTTTTTTTTACACATTAATTACATTTTAATTTACTTTGTTATGCATTAATTGGCTGGAAGGAAGTAAAGAAAATAATACCTAAGTATTTTATCTAATATGCAGAACAGATTTAAAAATAAAGCTGGTCTTTTGGCTTGGCGCCTATACCTCAGTGGCTAGGGCATCAGCCACATACACCGGAGCTGGTGGGTTTGAATACAGCCTGGGCCTGCTGGACAACAATGACAACTACAACCAAAAAATAGCTGGGTGTTGTGATGGGTGCCTGTGGTCCCAGCCACTTGGGAGGCTGAGACAAGAGACTCGCTTAAGCCCACGGTTGCCATGAGCTGTGAGGCCACAGCACTCTACTAGGGCAATGTAGTGAATCTCTGTCTCAAAAAAAAAAAACTGATCTTTTATGCCATTTTAAGCCTTTATATTTTCTGGATGAAAAATGAAAAGTGCTGTCCTTGAAGTTTCCAGATATCCTCTTGATATCAGTGCAATGAGTCAGTTGCTAAAATACTGTCCTCCCCTCCTTTTTATTTTTATTTCAGAGGTGATTGACACACACCTAATCAAACCAAATTTCTGGAGGCTATTCTTTGAGTTAGGTCAAAATTGACTAATAATAAGTTAAAACATACAAGCATAATTCATCAAAATGGTCAAGTCATAGAAAACGGAAGATGTGCAATGTGAAAACACTTTAGAACCAGAAGAATGATCCACTCACAGCACCATCTGGTCAGGCTCACTGAAGCTGGCTGTGTGGTGAATGCAGTATGGCACAGGCTCATGGACTGTGACCTGGGGCTCCACACTATGCGTGCAACCTCTGGTGCCTTCTTGTCCTTTCTTGGGTGTGGATTTGCATGGGTCTGGCTGGGTCTCTACTTTGTAGTGAGTTCCTTACAACTGATGCATGATCATGGCTATTAAATCAAAGGTGGGTTAAAAATCTGCATGTCACTCTCACATGCTGGCTCTTGTGTCTCAGCTGAGCTCTTGTGATAGAGGGATCTGCTTCACTGCTGGCCCTGTTGGAGAAGGGCTGAGATTATGGCATCAATAGGCCATTGTGGTTCTAGGGTCCCTGCATGCTGCCCTCTTTGGGATCCCCCAGTATTGTGAGTATCTGTGGGAGAGAGATCGGCCGTAGTCTGTCCTAAGCAGCTTGCCCTGTTGTCTAAGCGCCGTTTCCTGTTCTTGTTCCCACAGTGACCAAAACACTCCTGCAAGGCAGGTCACCAGTAGCATTCTGAGAGGGTTTTACCTGATGCCTTTAATCAGCTCCTCCCCAGAGACTGCACAAATGCATACACAGAGGCATACATGTGCACACCATACCCACCTGCCCCCGCTGGCACCAGACCAGCGTGTTATATTTGCAGTTAGCTAAATGTTACCACCCTACACATACGCATAAGCACACACACCCCCTCCCTGCCACACATGCACACACCTGCTCCCACACACACAAAGACACATGCACCTGCACTGGTCAGCTGTAGTGATCACCTCCAGAGCACTGTGCCTGGAGCCAGCCTTTACCAACAGGGGAACCTCTAGGCTTTAAGGAACATTGTGCTCTTCTAGCTCTGAAGTGACAATTAGGAAAAGAAGACCCAGCAAACAGCACACTGTGAATCGCGGGTACTGGCCAGGCTGCCAGCCAGGCTCTGTGGCCTCTGCCACAGGATTGGCATAGCAGCATCACAGATCATCACAGAGCGCCTGTGCTCATGCAGCAGCAAAAGTGATTACCATTTAAATGGGTCCAAGTTCATAGCAGAGTTTGAATATGAACTACTGTTTTTTTCTGAGCTCACCTCCTCCAGTTAAAGTACAGATTTTGGCCAGACGTGGTGGCTCATGCCTGTGATCCCAGCATCCTGGGAGGCTGAGGTGGGTGGATCGCCTGAGCTCAGGAGTTTTGAGACCAGCCTGAGCAAGAGCAAGACCCCTGTCTCTACTAAAAATAGACTAGTTGGGCATTGTGGCCAGCACCTCTAGTTCCATCCACTCAGGAGGCAGGAGGATCACTTGAGTCTAGGAGGGTGACATTGCTGTATGATGCTATGGCACTCTAGCCTGATGACATTGAGGCTCTGTCTCAAAAAAATAAGAAAATTTAAAAAACTTTTAAAAATACAGTTTTTCAGTCAACAGGTATTTGTGGCTACAGGCTTTTTTGTTTGTTTATTTGTTTTGTTTTTGTTTTGTTTTGAGACAGAGCCTCACTTTGTTGCCCTGGGTATAGTGTCGTGGCATCATAGCTCGTAGCAACCTCAAATGATCCTCTTGCTTCAGCCTCCCAAGTAGCGGGGACTACAGGCACCTGCCACAACGCCTGGTTTTTTTTTTTTTTTTTTTTTTTTTTAGAGAAGGGGTCTTGCTCTGGCTCAGGCTAGTCTCAAACTCCTGAGCTCAGGCGATCCACCCGAGTTAGCCTCCCAGAGTGCTAGGATTACAGGTGTGAGCCACGGTGCCGGGCCTATATTGGAAGGCATTTTTGGAAGTCAACTGTGTGGGGTTATTGAACCCCACTCCTTTGTGCCCACAGACACCCTCTGAGGGTCACTGAATATAGCCTTTTCTGTGCTGGTTTCTCAGGGTGAATAAATGCAAAAGCTTGGCCAGGGACATTTGCTACCCAGAGGGAAGGTTGACAGAGGGATGAACATGTAAGCCTGGGGAAAGGCTGTAGGTCCTCCACTCAGGCACCTACAAACCGGCCCTGAGCCACATGCCAGCAGGTGTCTATAAGGTAGTGACATCGCAGGTCCAGCACAGCCACATGAGAGCAGGACTGATATTCACAGAGAGCTCCATGCCCTCCAAATTTGGGTCTGGGCAGCTGGGCTGGTTATAACACTCACCCAACCAAAGTGTTGATGGGGTTAGCACAGCAGATGGCTATAAGGGGTCCAGAGGCGCTTGATGGGTTGGGCTTGGGAAATGCATCTTAGAAGCTTCAGGCGGGAGGGACTCAGAGCAGTATAGGTAGCCGGGATCTCAGCACAGGGCCAGGATGCCACTAATTGGCCAGGTGTCTGGACTCTGTTCCACAGACATGCACGTCTGTCCAAAGCCACACTGTGCACTCTCCTGATTCCTGTAGTGTCAGGGTAAGTTTTGATCACAGTATGTAAGTACTTAGACATTTCTCTTCTTTTTTATATTTTGGCTATATTTTCTACTTCTCTATAAATTTAGAATCAACTTGCCCATTTCTACAAAGTTGAGATTGCATTGACTGGATAGATCAATTATAAGACTGTTGACATCTAAACAGTTTACTGAGATGTTCTTGTATTACTGTCAGAATTTTGTGTCTTTCAATGTGTAGGTCATACACATTTTATTAAGTATTATAAATGGTATTGTTTTTAATATTTCTGTTCCCAAGTCCTCATTGCTGGTATACAGAAATAAAATTGATTTTCATATATTGGTCTTAGATCCTGTGACCAATTTCGACTTTCCCATCAGTGTTGGTGGCTTTTTGGGATATTCCTGGGCTTGTTAACATACATGGTCCTATTGAATGTGAATAGACAGTTCTACTTCTTTCTTTCAAAATTGTCTGCCTGCTACTTGCTATTCATATATTTGTTGTAGTGTATAGAAACTGCCAGTATAGTGCTGACATGTGGAGAGACTAGGCTTTTGTGCTACACTCCTAGGCCAGGGACAAGGCTCGCAGCCTCTCACATGCAAGTAAGACCCCTGTTGTCGCCTGGTGGAGCAAATTCCTTTCCTTTCCTCAAGTTCTGAGAGGTTGTACCTGTATTGAGTATTGAATTTTGTCAAATGCTTTTCTGTAACTGTTAAAATGATTATGGTTTGGGGGCGGCGCCTGTGGCTCAGTGAGTAGGGCACAGGCCCCATATACTGGAGGTGCAGGATTCAAACCCAGCCCTGCCAAAAACTGCAAAAAAAAAAAAAATTATGGTTTTCTCCTTTATTAGGACAATATGGGGGAATTACACAGATGGGTTTTCAGTTGTTAAACCAAACTTGAATGCCCAGAATAAGCACCACTTAGTGGAGATGGTTTGTGTTTTTAATACATTGCTAGATTCTGTTCGCTAATAATGTGTTAACGATTTTTGCGCCTTTGTTCAAAAGGGACAGTGGTTTGAAATTTGTATGTAATATTTTTCTCTGGTTTGGGTATTTGATGGGTGCTGCCCTTATGAGTTATGTCCCCACTCTTATTTTATGAGGGAGATTGTCTTTTTCCTCTAATGTTTGATAGAATGTGAAAGGGGGGGCACTCGACCGGCAGAAATCTCACAGACCAAGGCTTGTACGAAAGGTTTTTATTGGCGAGGGAGGGATGCTGCAGAGCAGCACCAAGAAGGAGAGAAAAGGAGAGAGAAGAGAGAAAAGAGAGAGAGAAAGGAAAGGGAGAGGGGGAGAAAGGAGAGACTGAGAGAGATAGAGAAGAGAGAGAGACAGAAGAGAGGGGAGGGGGGAGAAAAGAGAGACAGAGGAAAGGGAGAGAGGAAGGGAGAGAGAGAGCACGTGTGCGAGAGAGCCCTGCGAGAGAGCCCTATATAGGTTTGGTTAGGGGAAGTCTTAGAATGGTGATGGGAGGGTAGAATAGCCAATAAGGAGTTACTGCCCTGGCCGGAAGGGGCGTTAGGGGCAGGCCATAAGTTTGAAATTTTCAGTGGGTAGCTGTAACTTTAAAGAGTGAGATGGCTAATCTTGGTCTGTAGAAAGCAGGAGAAGCATTTCTGGGGGAGGGCTTTCTCTGGGGCAATTACCTAACATTATGCAGTTTTTACTTATGAATTCAAGTTTTTAATAGATAACAGGGATATTCAGATTTCTGTTTCTTCTGAGTTTCATAATATGCATCTTGCAAGGAATGTATCCATTTTACCTAAGTCATTGAATTTATTGGCTTAGACTTTATACTGTTCCCTTCTGTTAACGTCTACAGTTTCTACAGTAATGTACTATAGAAATTATCACATTGATAATTTGTGTTTTTTATTTTTATTTTTATTTTTTTTTAATTTTTTTGAGACAGAGTCTTACTGTGTCACCCTTGGTAGAGTGCTGTGGCATCACAGCTCACAGCAACCTCAAAGTCTTGAACTTAAGCGATTCTCTTGCCTCAGCCTCCTGAGTAGCTGGGGACTACAGGTGCCGGCCATAATGCCTGGCTAATTTTTGGGTGGAGTTGTCATTGTTTGGCAGGCCTAGGATGGGTTCAAACCTGCCAGCTCTGGTATAGGGGACTGGCGCCCTACCCACTGAGCTATAGGTGCTGAGCCAATTTGTGCGTTTTTTAAAAGTTTGATCATCAAAAGCTAGAGATTTGTTAATGTCATTGGTATTTTCAAAGAATCAGCTTTCAATTTTGTTGGTTTTCTTTACTGCCTGTTTCCTATCTTGCTGATTTCTGAATTTGTTCTTCTCTGTTTTTCTTTGTAAGATGGAAGCTAAGATCTTTGATTTAAGTCCTTTTCTACTATGAGCATTTCAAGCCTCAAGATTTTCTTTAAATATTTGAATTGTGTACCACCAATTTTGATATTATTTTTTAAACTTTCTGTTAAGTTCAAAGTATTTTCTAATTTTATTGAGTTTTTCTTTCTTTTTGACCCCATGGGAAATTTAGAAGTATGTTGATTTAATTTTAAATTTTTAAGGATTTCCAGATTTCTTTCTGTTATTAATTTCTAGCTTAATTCCATCATCATCAGAAAACACTGTGTGACTATAGTCCTTTTCAATATATCGAAACTTGTTTTCTGATCCACCAAATGGTTTATTAGGTGAGTGTACCACATCCCCTTGGGAAGACTGCTAGTTTTGGTTGGAATCTCCAACTGCCAACTGGCAGTTATATGGAAATGGTTAATAGTGTGTTTAAATCTTTGATATCTTTGTTTTCTCCTTGTTCTGCTGGAATCTCCAGTGATGGTCATGGTTTCCTCTTCTCTTTCCAGCCCTCTGATTTCAGCACAGCTTCCTGCACTTGGGCTTTCCAGTGTGGCCGAGCTGTGCCAGGGCCTGTGCAAGACAGGGCCACTGTGGCAGCAGGAGAGAGTTTCTCCAGGGGCCTCCTGTCCTCTGTGTCCCCCAGCCATGGGGCCTTCGGGTCGTCTTCTAGAACACTCCATAACACCTGCTCTGCCCTCCCCTACTCGTGTCCTTCTGGCTCCTGTAGGTCTGCACAGCACAGCACAGCACAGACTCCTAAGGGGAGTCAAGGCATGGACTAGTGAACAGAGGCTGAGGAGGGAGCAGGCAGGGAGAATCAGGACTCACACTCCTTAAATCGGGAAGTGTGAGTCTTCCAGCTATGTTCTTTTTCACAATTGTTTTGGCTATCCTGGGTCTTTATGAGTTTTAGTTGGTTGTTTTTTCTCCAAAAAGGCAGCTGGAAGTTTGATAGGATTGTTTTGAATCTCTAGATCAATTGGGGAAGTATTATCATCTGAATACTAAATCTTTCAGTCCGTGAACATGAGACCTTTATCTTCAGTCCTTCATTTCTTTCAAGAATGTTTTGTAATTTTCACTGTATAAGTCTTGTACTTCTTTTGTTGAATGTATTTCAAAGTATTTTTATGCTATTGTAAATGGAAGTGTTTCCTTTTTCTTTCTTTTTTTTTTAAGACAGAATCTCAGTATGTCGCCCTCAGTAGAGTGCTGTGGCGTCACAGCTCACAGCAACCTCAAACTCTTGTGCTTAAGCAATTCTCTTGCCTCAGCCTCCCAAGTAACTGGGACTACAGGCACCCGCCACAGTACCTGGGTATTTTTTTGTTGCAGTTGTGTAGCTGGCCCAGGCTGGGTTTGAACCCACCACCCTTGGTGTATGTGGCTGGCGCCGTAACCACTGTGCTACGGGTGCCGAGCAGGAAGTGTTTTCTTAATTTTATTTTTAGATTGTTTGTTGCTAGTGTATAGAAATACAATTGAGTTTTATGTATGGCTCTTACATCCTACAGCTTCGCTGAATTGTTAGCACGACTGTGTGTGTGTCTGTGTGTCTGAGTATCTGTGTCTGTGTATGTGTCTGTGTGTCTGTCTTCTTTAGGATATTCTGCTTTCAGGATCATGTCATCTGCAAATAGCAATAGTTTTACTTCCTCCTTTCCCAGTTGTATAGTCTGTTTCTTTTTCTTTCTTTCTCTTGCTAGACTGCCCAGCACAGTGTTGGTGGAGTGGTGAGAGCAGATGCTCTTGTCTTGTTCCTGACTAGGGCAGGCCTCAGTGTTTCACCATCCTAAGGGAGACGGTAACTGTGGGATTTTTGTAAATGCCCTTTATCAGTATAAGGATGTTTTCTTTTATTCTTAGGTTGAGTAGTTTTATCTCAGAGGGTATTGGCTTTTGTCAAATGCTTTTTGTCCATCTGTTGAGATGATCATAAACATTTTGTCCTCTGTTCTGTCAACATGGTGTGTTATATTGAACCATCCTTACAACCCTGAGGTAAATCCACTTGGTCATAAAAAGGGCTCAGTTTACTAGTGTTTTTAATGAAGAATTTGCATCTATATTCATAAGGGATATCAATGTATAATTTCGTGATATTTTTATTTGGCTTAAGTATCAGAGTAATGCTGGCCTCATAGAATGACTTAGGAAGTGTTCCTTCCTCTTCTGTTTTTGGAAGTTTGAGCAGGATTGGTGCTAATTGTCTAAGCATTTGGTGAAATTCACCAGGGAAGCCATGTGGTCTCAGGCTTTTCTTTGTGGGAAGGTTCTTGACTCTTTGGATCTGTGACTCATTAGAGATCAGGTCAGATTTTCTGTTTCTTCGGGAGTCAGTTTTGTGGTCTGTGTCTTTGCAGAAGTCTGTGTGTCTCCTTTGAGCTGTGTGGTCGCTCTGTGTATGTGTGTCCGTGGGTGTATGTCCTTTTATGCTGTTTTGGATTCTTCTCCTCATAACTGAAAATGCCTTGTTACTCATGTACTTTTATGCTGTTATGGGGTCTTCCTATGATTGAAAGTGAATAGTTTATTGTCAGGAGCCGGGTGTGTGTGGGTGTGTGTGTGTGTGTCTGTACTCCCTATCTGAGTACCAGTGAGCACAGGCCATGCTGCACTTGCTGCCCCTTATCTCTCAGCTGTGGGCTGGACACCACTGGCCCAGTTGCAGAGTCCCTTGAGCCCTGGCCCTGTGAAGAAGGGACATGCAGATCCATCATCTTTTTGAATGACACTGTGAGAAGTATACTGCAGGTTGTGTGCAGCAAGCTGCTCTTCTCTGCTGACTGTCAGTGCTAATTGCTTCTAGGTTTTTACCTCACATGGCCCCACAGTGGTCATGCCTACCTGGTTCTGCTCTCGAGCATGGTTTTCCTACGTGGGAACATTTGACGAGGGAGGTCAGGTAAGTGCCAAGACTCAAGAATTGGGTGTCTTCCAGGTCTCTCCCTCCAGGGTGGGCACGCTATTGCTGTTGTCTGTTTGTGGGTTTCTCACACACCCCCTACCCTCAGCTCTGATGCGCTTCCCAGGCTCTGAGGATCAGGAAGTTGCCTTCCGTGAAGGTCTCCCCAGCCTCCTCCTGCTGTGCTGGCAAGCCTCTGGTGGGAAGCAGGGGATTTCTGTACCAGCACCTACACCTACCTGGTGACACCACCCTGGCTTTGGGGTCTAGATCACCTTGTCCTGGTTTAAAAGCCACATTGTGGAGTAGCACAGAGTGTGGGCAGTACCAGCCAGGCCACAGCAGTCTGCCTGTTGTGTTCCTGAACCTTCCTCCAGGTTTTCACCTATCTGTCAGGCCCGAGGTCACCTACAGGGACACACAGAGGCCAGCAGTGGGTCTGGACACAAGGCTTATGTGGGGAGAAGAAGGCTTAGGCCCAGCCTCCACCTCCTGCGCTTGTGATCTGGGCCAAATCTGTCTCTCTTGCCCTAAGCCTTTGTTTCTTTATCTGGACAATGGGGTTAGCACTTTACCAGCTGATGGGGACCACTTGGTCCTTACTGCCTTCTCCCTGGTTCCTCCTGCCTCATAGGGAGGAGAGGCCAGGGTCTGTACTGCCCCTGACCCATACAGTGGCCAGAATAGTCCTCCATGGTTACCCTAATCTCAGAGGGCAACTCCATTGCACAGCTGTACTGTTCTGCCTGTCCCAGGGCCACAGCTATTCCTGGGATCTCCCCCAAAGTGAGAAAAGCGAGCCACACCCATGAGTCCCCAAATCAGCTTCACATGCTGTGGCCCTATCTGCAGCCCAGGAGACTGGCCTTCTGTGCACCAGAGCCTCCACCACGTCCACCTGAAGTGTGTGCATCCCTTCCCATGTCAGGTCGTTGCAGCAGGTGCACCCTTGGGACAGAGGAGCCAGGAGGAACCTGGGCTGGGCCCCACCATACTCCTCTGGCCTGTGGATAGGCCATGCCCCTCACCTCAATGTGGACACAGAGCTACCCATCTTGCAAGATAGGCAGACTTTTAGTTAGGAAAATGGAGTTTGAACTTGGTCGGCCAGATATAGACAGCCAGGCAGTGGGGGCTGCTTCTCCCTTTCCCTGCCCCTATTTCTCTGCTGACAGTAGACCCAGGGCTCAGCCCTCTTCGGGCTCCTTTTTGTCCTCATGCTGGGCACCTGGGACAAGGGTTAGAGGTCGTGTGCCCAACTTCATCATTGCTCAGCTGCAGCAATTCCCCCAAGTTGCTGTTGTCTCCCCTTGGCCACCAGAGCTTCCTGTGTGTTGAGGAAGACAGTGGTGGGGAGGATGAGGAAGTTATACACAAAGACATCTGTGACTCAGAGGTCAAGGTGACCAGCTTGATGAGAGTAGAGTTATAGGTGCGCGCTGGCACTGAGGCTGAATCAGAAGATAACCAAGAAGAACAGAAACAGGTTTACTTACCAGAAGCAGCCTTGATACCACGGGAGCTGTGGTTTGTTGGCAAAGAAAAAGAAGATTGTCAGTGGCCACAAAAGAAAACTCTAGAGGAATTAAATCAACAACTAGAAAAAAAGAAATGCAAGACCATAAAAAAAGGAAAGATAATTGATAAAAAAAAAAAAAAAAAAAAAAAGCCTAAGGAATGGGTTCAGAAAAAAATAAGCAGAAAAGAGAACAAAAAATAAAGAAACAGGAAAAAGCAGCACAGGAACTGGAGAAAGAACATTTGCAAGAAAAAGCAAAAGAAAAATATCAAGAATAGTTTTAAAAAATGCTGAAGAATGAGAAGAAGAAAGGAAGATGAAAAACAATGGCTGAATTATAGGGAAAAAAGGAAATAGTAGGAAAAAATTTTAAGGAATGATTGGAAAATGCAAAAAATAAACTTGTCCATGTGCAAAGAACTATGGTTATGCCAGTGGAAAACTTACAGGCTTTTACGGTGGAAATTCCTGTGCAGAAACAGCCTTTTCTAATCCGATTCCATGGAAACCAGCTCATATTCCCCTCCCAGAGAAGCTGAGTATGTGTCAGGAGAAAACACACAAGTCATGTCTGGTACTTCACGAAGCCAGAGCAATCTTTGCCTTGGAATTCTGTGCAAATATAAATATGACGTATGTGGGAAATAGTGTGCTCTTAACTGAAAGTATTTGATTTTAAAAGCAGAAGTTGTTTTTTACTGCTCAATCCGTAACTCAGCATTCAATGTGATTATTGACAAGTACTAATTTTTACATTTGTATATGGAGTCCTTAGAATTAATTGAGGAAGTTTTTTTTTACATTTTGTTTTCTTTAAACCTTTCAGGATTGATCTTGGCATATGTTTTGTAGAATAAGTGAGTGAATTTATAACAATTTTATTTGTATTTAGCTTGTATTAAAACTGTACTGTAGGGCGGTGCCTGTGGCTCAAGGAGTAGGACTCTGGCCTCATATACCGGGGGTGGCAGGTTCAAGCCTGGCCCTGGCCAAACAAACAAACAAACAAAACAGTGCTGTAATACCAATAAAACCAACCATTTTTCTTGTGTTTAAAAAGAAAGGAAAATGCATCCAGTTCTGCATTCAAAGAGGCAGGGTGGGAGGGTCCGAGGGATCGAGACTCAGAGGTGGGGTAGTGATGGGAGGATGTGGTTCAGCCGAGGCAGTAGACGTCCCCTGTGGGGAGCCAGCCCTTAAATAAGAAGTAACAAAATGACGGATTTATGAGGGCACATCAGAACATTTCTGTGCAGACCTGGGTCACTGGATTCCTCACCCATGGCCACCCCTTTCTGTCACTGCAGTGAGCGTGGCTTCTGCCTAGATGGGGTAGGGGCTGGGAGCAGGTTGAATCTGTTCTCTCTATCCCAGAGGAACTCACCTCCCCTGAGCTGCTCTGTGCTTGGGCTGGACGGGTCTCCCCAGGGTGACTCTGCCTGGGACTTGGCTCCTCCCATACTGTCCTTTTGGATGCTGTCATCCCCAGAGGGTGCAGCAGCTGGAGTGCAGTATTGTGCTTCTGACACCCCATGATCACATCTGCCTTAGAAGGTATACAGACACGGAGAGTGAGTGAGATATCTGGGTTTAGGTGGCCACATTTCCTTTGTCACTCTGCAGTCTTCCTTGACTCTTTTCTAAGCTATGACTTCTCTTCCTCCCACCATGGTCCAGTCGCAGGGATGCCTGCTCACCCCAGGAGCCCAGGCTCATTATGAGCTGGTACATGTAGTTGAGGCCAGTTGAGTAGAGCTGGGGGGGAGATGTGAGGACAACATTCCAGGTCCCTCTGATGCCACAGCAGCCAGGTAGATGGAGAGAGAACAAGTAGGACAGAGCCCTATGCCCTGCCAGTATCTTCCCCTCTTCAAGGGGAGCAGAGGCACCACCCAGGTGCCTCCTTCAACTAAATTCTCACTTTTTTTTTTTTTTGCTATACCTCACTCCTATTTCCTTGGCTCCCTTTTCTGCCCAACAAAATGAATTTCAGGTAGAACCAAGAACACAGCCCACCTAGGTCCAACCTGCCCTGTGGTCTCTGCTCCCCACCTTCCCCCAGCTTGTTTCAGGATGGTTTTCTTCCCACCTGTCCTTGTCGACATCACCTCACATCCCTGTTGAGCCTCTAAACTTAATTTGTTAGTAGCAAAAGCCTTTTTGCCAGTTTTTGATTACCTGAATTAATGCACACGTGTAACACATTTGGAACAGGCCCATGTTTCTGGCATGAATGAAACACCAGCAACAGTCCCTGCTTCCCTCCCCCTTCCAGGGTGTGCCGGAGGACCTGCTTTTCTTCTATGAACACCTCCGGAAGGGCGGTGGTGTCGTCCGAGTGGACCAGAGCCTCCTCTTGTACCGCTATCACCTGCATGCGGCCACACATTCCATCCTTGAGTGAGTAGGTCCCAGCTGGCCCCGCAAACTCTTGGGGAGGTGCCAGCATGGTTGAGGCTCAGGGCTGGTGGGGCAGACGCAGGTGGCTATGGTCAGGGCTCTGTCCGAGACTCAGAGTGGGAAATGGGGAAACAGTGGTTCACGGGTTGCACAGAGTGCCCCAGTGTCTCAGAGGGACCCTTCCCAGAGGGGCCAGGGAAGCCCCAGGGTGGAGGCCAAACGCCTTTTCCTTTTCTTCAAGTGAGGCAAAATGTCTGTGCTAGATGACCTTTTGAAATCTTGCTCTGAGTTGATATGACTCTCAAAAGTGTGGCCTGTAGATGTCTCCTGGGATGACAGACCAGGCACAGGCCAGACACTACTGGTCTGAAGGCCGGGCAGGAGGGTGGGGGAGCAGAGTAAGGAAGGTGAGAGCATATATGCCATTCTTTAGTTTGAACTGCATGTGACACAGAAGTGTCAGCCACCTTGCTGTGTTTTGCCTTCTGCCCTGCTGAGGGTGCTTCTCTTGGCCGCTTGGCTTGGACCCCAGAGGAAGGACCTCTGGGTGACCCCAACTGTCAAAGCCTGGCACAGCCCACACCTTTTATTTCTGGGAAAAGAATGGATTCTGTTCTTGCCCTGGATGGGGTTGAGGCTCACTATAGGGTTGTGGGTTCTCTGATAGGAATGGCCTATCGCAGGAGGGCCAGTGTCTGCTGTCACGGCATGAGCATCTGTGAGGCCTGGTCTCAGCCCATAGCACGCAAGTGGCTCAAGTGAGCCTTGAACTTTTGCACATGTGCTGCTCAATATTAAAACTTAACTTCTTTGTTTACCACTTTAAGCATAACAACTTGCCTTGGTGTTTTCTCTTGCCTGTGTTAATCTGAACTTTGATATGGTAGCCATAGCAGAGCATGTTGTTGGGGAGTTTGTTGTCAAGAACCTGACTCATTTACAAACCTGGAGGGAAAGCCACTTAGTAAGAGATATAACAAGCCTGAGTGTGCCCTGTTAACAGCATATAAAACAAGTAAAACACACGAAGCAGGGAGCAAAGAAGTGACTGACAGGTGCAAAGTCACAGCTGGAGATATTAACAGTCCTCTCTCAGTAACTGATAGAAGGAGGGAAGAAAGCCAGGCGGTGGTTCACGCCTGTGACCCTAGCACACTGGGAGGCCAAGGTGAGAGGATCCCTGAGCGCAGCAGATTGAGGTTGCTATGAGCTGTGACGCCACAGCACTCTACCTAAGGGACAGAGTGAGACTCTGTTTCAAAGAGTAAGGGAAGAAAATCTATAATGATGAAGATCCGAACAACTTGACCTAATTGACATTTACAGAACGCTACACTCAACTGTAGAATATGCATTCTTTTCAAGTCCAAGAGACACATTTTGGACCATGAGACAAATCTTGGTCTAACAACTGGACTGTACAGGGAGTGTTTCACGACCACTGCCTCAGTCCCATCAGGCTGCTCTAAACTGGATGCTGGTGACAGGGGGGCTTTTAAGCAACAGAAATTTTTTCCTCACAGTTCTGAGGGCCAGACTCGGTGTCTGGTGAGGTGCCTTCTGGCCCCACACGGCTGTCCTCTCATTGTGTCCTCACATGGTGGAGCCTTCAGGGGCTCTTTTATTAGGGCAACGATTCCTAACTACCTATCAAAGGCTGCTCATCCTGACATCATCACTTGGATCAAGTTGTCAACATGTATTTTGGGGAGGCTCAATATTTAGCAGCCACACAAAATTAAATTAGAAATCATTAAAATACCTTAAAAGTCCATTAAGATTTAGAAATAAGGCAGCCAAGGGGAAAAAAATTCCAAAGGAAATGTGAAAAAAAAAAGGTTTTTTGAAACAGTCTTTCCCTGTCGCCCAGGCTAGAGTGCAGCCGTCATCACAGCTCACTGCAACCTCTAATTCCTGGGCTCAAGGGATCCTCCACCTTGGCCTCCCCAAGTGCTGGGACTACAGGAATGAGCCACAGCACACTGGACACAGAAAAAATTTAAAAACAATTAAAACATTATGTCAAAGTTTGTGACTATAGCTAATAGAGTTTACAGTGTAATTCTGTGACTTCAAAAGTTTATAAAAGAAGAAACGAAGCAGTTACCTAAGTTTCCAATTTAAAAAGTTACTGAACTTCCAGTACCGAGAAAGAAGTAAGTGTGGGAGATGATGAAGTTAAAAATAGAACGTCAATAGAGAAAAAACCAGCAAAGCCAAGAATTGACTGTCTGAAATAAAATCAGTAGGCTCATTTAAACCACTAGCAAGACTGATTTTAAAAAGATAATAGAGAATTTCCAGTATATTGAAAATGAAGGCAGGGTTATCATACAGATTCTATGGATTCAAGAATAAATAATTAAAATTAGTAATTTAAAAACTCCACAAAGAAAAGCCAAGTCAGATGGCTTTACTGGTATATTCTATCAAAAGATTTAAGGAGTATTTTCATAGTACCAATCTTATGTAAGTTCTTCCAGAAAGTAGGGGAGAGAGCTGGGTGTCGTGAGGGGCTCAGGGCTGACAGCGGGGTGACTCTGGTGCCGGCTTGTGGCTATGTGAGGACACTGCAAGGAGCAGCGTCCCAGGCCACACCTGCCGCCTAAGTGGGTGGATGCTAAGTCAGTCATAAAATGTTAGCAAGGAAAGTTCAAAAATACTACATGACTGTATGTGAAAGGATAATACATCATGAATACCAGTTTGGTTTAACATTCAAAAGTCAATTAGTACAGTTTATTATATTAACAGAATAAAGGCGGAAAATTATTAATCCAGTGATGCAGAAAAAGTATTTGATAAGATTTAGTGTCTCTTCATTTTTTTTTTTTTTATGTCAACAAACTAGAAATCAAAGGGAAATTTGTCAATCTGAAAACATCTTCAGATGAAGGGCTGAGGGCCCGGCACTCAGGGGTGAGGCAGAGGGGTGCGATGCCTGCTCTGACCACTCCTATTAATATTTGTCAGCACAATAAGACAAGGAAAAGAAAAAATACAGACAGGAGGAAGTGGAGATAAAATTATCAGTTGTAGATGGCATCATTGTGTTTCGTAGGAAATCAGAAGCAATAATTTAGGAAGTTTTTCAGGATACAAGTTCAGTTTCATAGATATGTAAAATATAACAATTATACATTTTATATGTATATATATTCATGTCTATAGTGTAGCAATCAATAATTGAAAGTGCAGGGGTTTTTAATTGTACAATGGCCTCAAAACCAAAGTATTTATAAGTAAATTTAACAAAGTATGTATATGTCCTATATACCAAAAACTACAAAAAAAATACTGAAAGAAAATAAATATGACTTCTAGATAGACACACCACGCTCGTGGATTAGGAGACTTGGTGCCGTCATCATATCAGTTCTCCCCACGCTGATACACAGATTGCACACAGCCCCAATAAAAGGTCCTGCAGGTTTCTTTGTAGTAATCAATAATCTGATCATAAAATTCACATGGAAATTCAAAGGAGCCAGAATGGCCTAAGCAATCTTGAAAATGACAAAGTTTGAGGGCTTACAATGCTTGATTTTAAAACTTACTGTGAAGCTACAGCAGTGATGTGAAGAGCAAACACAGCAGTGACGCAGAGACACCAGGAACACTCACGCCATCGACTCCTCATCACCACCCCATAGCCATTCAGTAGAGAACGGACAATATTTGTAAAAGTGGAACAACTCAGTGTTCATATGGGGAAAAAAATGAGCCTCAGCTTCTGCCTCATGCTACATAGAAAAGTTAGCAAGGATCTTAGATACAAATGCAGAAGAAGCAAAGCAGCTACAACTGTAAAGCATCTAGAAGAAAACACCAGCAGATCTCTCGATTTTGGCAATGGCAAAAATTTATTATAGAAGATACCAAAATCAATAACCATTTAAAAATTGATAAGCAGGAATTCATCAAAATTAAAAGCTTTTGTTTATAAAAATACATCATTAGGAAAATGAGTAGACCACAGACTGGGAGAAAATGTTCATAATCCACATATTTAATAAAGGACTGATAGGATATATGAGGCACACCCTACAGCCAAATGATAAAAATACAATTCAGTAAAAATAGGCAGAATACTTGAACAGACATGATATTTCACAAAATAAGATATATAAATAGTCAACAAGCAAGTGTAAAATGTTCATCATTATGAGTTAACAGCAAAACAAAAACTGCAGCCATGCCCACGAGTAGAGTGGCTAAATGTACGTGGCAGTTCCAAGTGCTAGCAGGGTATGGGATGCTGGAACTCTCTGACACTGTTCTCAGGAGTGTGAAGTGGTGCATCCTCTTCAGAAAATGGTTTGGCATTTTGTTGTTAGCCAAATTGATAGCTACCTTAGGACCCAGCAATTCCATCTCTAGATGTTTATCCAACAGAAATGAAAACACTTCTCAAAAAATCACTATCAACCACAGCCAAGACCCAGGAACAACCCAGATGTCTGTGGTCAGATGAATGGGTGGACACATCCTGCTGTCATGGAGTGTTCCTGAGTAATAAAAGAAGATAAACCGATGCACACAGGAACGTAAAGTGACATAAAAAAATGTGGTTAATAAAGGAAGCCAGATCCAAAAGCATACACAGTGTGGAGTCTACTTACATCAGGTTCTCCAAACGGCAAAGCCTACACTGGGGTGGTAGATGTGGGAGTGGTGGTTTCATGTGGAGACGGTACACATGGTAATTTCCCAGGAAGCTGGAGGTGCTTTGTGTCTGGTGGGGGTGGAGGGGTACAGGGAAATCTGTGTTTGTCATAGCCCACTTCACTGTTTACCTTGCACTATGTAAATTATATCTAAGTTAAAATTTTTTTTTTTGCAGTTTTTGGCCAGGGCTGGGTTTGAACCCACCACCTCCGGCCTGTGGGGCTGCCATCCTACTCCGTTGAGCCACAGATGCCACCCTAAAAATTTTAAGATTTCTGACAAGTTTTTCTCCAGAGAAATAACCCTTCTTCTGCCACCCTAAGTGGAGCTGGAAAGTTGGGATGAGTAAAACGGTTAGGTGGTTGTCTGGGCCAGGTTTTGCCAGGTGCCCAGCATTGCACATTCTTGGGCTCACTGGCGTGCGCTCCCCTTGAGATAGCAGGAAGCAGATTTCATAAGCAAAGGCTTCTTCGAGTTCTCCATCTACAGTCACAAGTCACCCTGGGGAGTGGCCACAGTACCCCAAGCCTATGGTGTGACGGGAATGGCCCTGCCAGGGAGAAACCAGGCATAAGCCGGGCAGCAGGGCCACACACACCCTTGCTCGCCGCATGCGATTAAGCCGTCTTTATGTTCTGGGCTTTGCCACCCACAACACAAAAGAGGTGATCTAATGTGAGTTTCTGTGTAAGATTAAATGCCTTTGAGACACCTCACAAGTAATGAGCTGTAATTATCATCACAGGCTTGCTGAAGGGTGGAATTTGTACAGATTTTTTCTCAGAAAAGCTTCCCCTGCAGGGAGCTCCCTGACTCTGTTGCTTGTTTAATTTACTGAGACCAGCTAGCATTTATACCATTTAGCAATTTTTTTCTATGAAATATGTCACACTTACCAAAAGACACAAAGGAATAATTAATGTATTTAAGAAATTAAACCTTAGCTGTCCCTGCAAACCTCCTGAATCTAGCATTTGTCATGTTACCCTTTTCTTTCTCACCATGTTTTTTTTTTTTTTTTGTAGTTTTTGGCTGGGGCTGGGTTTGAACCCACCACCTCCGGCATATGGGGCTGGCGCCCCTACTCCATTGAGCCACAGGCGCCACTCTGTTACCCTTTTCTTTTCTTTTTTTTTTTTTTTTTCTTCATTTTTTATTGTTGGGGATTCATTGAGGGTACAATAAACCAGGTTACACTGATTGCATTTTTTAGGTAAAGTCCTTCTTACAGTCGTGTCTTGCGCCCAAACCTTTTCTTTATACTTGTCTTCTGTATATGTCTGCCTAAGCAATATCTCACCTCTTCTAAAACGTGCAAGTTTGGTGCCATGCTCACCTGTTCCTGT
>CAUYPK010141604.1:0-48276 GCA_963574355.1 Loris lydekkerianus | reverse complement strand
ATTCTCTGGTGTTGTGTTGTTGGTTTGTTTTTGTGTTTGTTTTTGGTTTGGTTGTTTTGTTGTATTGTCGTCCGGAGTTGGTGTTTATTATTTACTGTAGTGGGTGGGGTGGGGGGTGGGGGTGTTGGCGGGTGTGGTGGGAGGCATGGCAGATGTCTGTAGTCCCAGCTACTCAGGAGGCTGAGGCAAGAGGATCACTTCAGCCCAAGAGTTTGAGGTTGGTGTGAGCTATGATGACGCCACTACACTCAACCTCAGGACAAAAAACCCCATACAAAAATAATTTCCTATGCAAATAATCTCTTAACTAATGTAACAGTTTTATATATTTGTGGTTTTATGTATCAGGGCATACTATATTTTTACTCTTGAATAAAAATAATCTTGCATATCAGTAATTATAATAGTAGCAATAATGATGATGATAATTGCCAAAGCTAAAAGCTGAGTAAACCAGGAGCGTGGCTCAGGATAGGCCCCCTGGGGTTATAGAATCAGTAAAGACGGCCATGGCCTAGAAGAAGAACATTTTCAAAGAAATCTGAATCCTCTTAAAAATCAGATCCTACACTTCAAATGAAAACTTGTTAAGGTCAAAACAATAAAACCTCAAATTCCCTTGCCTGGAGCCAGATCTTGAGGTCAAAAGGAAAATAAACACAACTGCAGGCCTAGGCAAGCCACAGAGCTGGCGCTGCTCCACATCTTTAGGGAGGCCTGGAGCAGCCCGGACTGGGCTTCCCCAGGGAGGTTGTCCCTGGCTTCAGTGGGACCAACACTCTGCATTTCAAGTTCTAGAAGCAGCTGGGGCCCCATCTGCCTTCCAAGCTAACTTCATTCTACACTGTCCTCTGCACCTGGAATTTCTGCTTGTTTCTATTGAAAGTGCCCTGGGAGAATGATTCTCCAAGACCTCATATGACACCCTACAGCTTTCAGTTCTCTTGCCTGGGGTTCTACTGGCCTAGGTGGCCTATCACTACAGCAGTTGCTGGGACATATTCCTTGGCAAAGGGGCACTAGAAGAAAAATGTGGGAAAACCAGGTGTCAGAGTTACACACAAATGACTGAAATGCAATAGCAGCTATCTGCATAGAGGGCAAAGGAGACATCAGAGTGGCTTTGGACCATCAGTGCCAACATCTGGGCTCTGTTGACAGTGGTGAGTGTGCTGCAGACAATGAAACTGTCTTCAGTGCCATTTGTCAAGAAGATAGGACAGGTAAGTGTGCATAAGCACAGTCCTTCCAACCTAACCTGGAACTTATGCCAGGAAGGTGCTTCCTGTGATGCGGGGCTTCCAGGCTCCCTTCTGAAATCAGAGGATGGCCAGTGAAGCTCTAATTCACACCTGGTCCTCCTCTAGCACTGTACTTTTAACAGGACAGCTACATTAGGGAAGTGCTGCTGTGTGACCCCAACTTGCCCCAAATGAGCTCCCCTCCAGAGCAAACTAGGGAGACCAGGACTAAGCACGGCTCTCCTGCGGTGTGTGGGGGCTATAATAGCTACAGATAGAAAATGACATCCCCAATGCCTGCATCTTCTCAGATTAGCTTGTTACTGCTCTGCATATTTAAAAATAACCATGGAATGACTTTTCTAAAGATATTCATTTACACAGCAATGAGTTTATATAGATTAACAAATTGAGTAATCCCAAAGAAAAATAAATAGAATCCATGTGGCTAACAAGCATATTTCATTTTATCTTCACATGCAATTATTTTTATAGCAACTTGTTGGAAGTAGCCCCTCAGCTCAGCAGTTCTTATCTAAAAATAAATTTTAATAAATTTGTATGACTTTTCAAGGGCCACCAATTCACTGATTGAGGTATTTTTTATGAACTACTTTTATTAAGCTCATAATAACAAAGTGGCCTGAGGTTCAAAAGTTGGACTTTTATAAAACAAGATATCATCTAAACTAGAACTCATGGTTCATATCTACCCTTCTGTTTGCTTTTATAAATAAGGTTTTCTTAGAACACATCTATGCTCACTTGTTTGCGTACTGACTGTGGCTACTTTCACAATATAATGACAGAGTTGAGTAGTTGCAAGGCCTGTAAAACCTAAATAAAATATTTGCTACTGGTCCTGTACAGAAAATGTTTGCCAAGCATTGAACTAAGGCCCCCAGACTAGCAGTAGCTTGTCAGAACTGCAGAGTCTCAGATACGCCTCCAAGGAATTTGTGTTTTGTTTTGTTTTTAATAATTCCAAAAATTCCAAATGATTTTGATACAAGCTAAAGTATGACAAACTTAAATGCGCAAACAAAAGACCTGAGGAACTTGTTAAAAGGAAGATGCTAATTCATTAAGTCTGAGGTGGAGCCTAAGATTCTAAGTTTGTATGTCTAACAAACTCCCCTGATGCTGATGATGCTGGTCCTCAGGCCACACTTGAATAGCAAGGGTCTGGTATTTTCCTCTGGCATCATCTAACAGCAGAATTACCAAGGGCACTTGTCAGAAAAATTTTAAAAGGGGCAGCCAGAGTGTCATAAGGAAACCAACTCAAATGCTTTTAAATGTACCCTGAGGAGAGTACTTACCTTCTTCAGTATTTCTGTGTTCAGCAGCATGTAAATGTCTATAGTACGACTTTCTTCTTTAGCAAGAGCACTAAGGTTACAGTGCATTGTTAGGCAAGAAATTCCTGGTTTTTCACAGTCCTTAAAAGAAAAGGCAGAGGATTGTCAAATGGTTTTAAGACAATAGACAAATATGGCTCAGTGCATACACCGGAGCTGGTAGGTTCACATCTAGTCCGGGCCTGCCAAACAACAATGACAACTACAACCAAGAAGTAGCTGGACATTGTGGCTGGCGCCTGTAGTCCCAGCTACTTGGGAGGCTAAGGCAAGAGAATCGCTTAAGCCCAGCAGCTGTGAACTGTAACACCACAGCACTCTACCAAGGGGGACATAGTGAGACCCTGTCTCAAAAAAAAAAAAAAAAAAAAAAAAAAAAGACAAACGACAAATCCACAGAAATTTATAGAGCTCCACTATTCTATGCTGGTGACTAAGGACTAAAGCAGTTCCAGACAGAGAAAATCCATAGGAAGATGCAATTCTTCTTTTTCACCACCAGAGGGAAGTCAAAGGATTTCCCACCTGGCGGGCCAAGTCAAAAGACTGGGAAAAAGTAGCTCACTAGTTTTTCCCACCAAAACACTGGATTTCACAGGGAGAAATAATTGTTCTAAAAAGAAAGACATTTGCATTCTGTATTCTGAAAGCAGTATAATGTGTTTGAACATAAGACATATTTCCTACATAATGTATTAATAATTTCTGTCTGTCCAGTGGCAAATACACTTTCATGCTCAGGTAGGGTAAATCACAGGGCTAAGAAGTCATGCGACTCTTGTTTAAGAAAACCCATAAGTTACAATAGGAGTGTAAAATCCAAATTTAAGTTACAAAACAGAAATATTTTTTCCTTTTGTAATGTAGGATCCAAAATGTATATATGTATTATACATTATCTTCATGATATTTCATGTATAAGGTAAATTTTCAGCCAGACACAGAGTCATAATTATCAAAGAACTAGATGTTATATCTAACAATTTCAAAGACTTTTAAAAAATAGATGCATTGTCCTTACTATGTAAGGGAAAATATCCCAACATTTCAAATAGCAAACAGTCATACATCTCCACAGGAGAAGAGAGTGAGGAAGGAAATGATAGACATGAGATGTGTCTCATCTGAAATGAGGAGCTAAAGAAATGTTACCAAAAATATAGATAGAGGCTCTGGAAAAGTAGTATGGTTCCATCTTCAATACCTTCACTTTTCAAAAAATACAGTAAATAGAGCAAACCTGAAGTGTACATTTTTTTTTTTTTTACATTTTTACACCACCCTAAGATGCAGGACTTTTCCAGCACTTAAGCAGGTTCCCTCATGCCCCATCCGATCATTATGCCTCCCGAACTCGGCACAAATTTTGTGCCCCAAAAAACTCGGCTTATACTCGAGTATATACGGTAATCACTATCCTGCCCTCCATCACCATTGATTAGTTTTTGCTATTTCTAAACTTAATATAAGTGAAATATTATACATGACCCTTGGTTGAGAGCTTCTTAAAAGTATGTCTGTGACATTCACTCATGTTTCCTTATGTTAGCAGCTGGTTATTTCCCATTGCTATATAACATTCTAGTGTATATCTATACAATAATTGTTTAGTCATTCTCCTGTTCATGGATATTTGGACTGTGCACAGGTTTGGGCTATTATAAGATTTCTGTGGATATTGTTGCCCACACGTTTGGGGGATATACTCAGGAGTGGAATGGCTGGGTAACAGGGTGCATCTATGTGTTATTTTAGTAGATACTGCCAGATTTCCAAAGTGCTTGTACAAGAATTGTCATTCTCATTTAGACTCTTGAGGAAGCATCTGACTTTGCAATTGGTAGGTGCAAAGATTTTCCTTTTGCCAGATTATAGGATTTGGAATATAAATTTAGCACTTTGATTGAAACCTCAGATTGAAAACTAGGAGTTCACCACAGTCTTTGTGCCCTTATAATAAGTCAATTGATTAAAACCAGATTTAGGAAATAATAAGTATCATATAGAAAATTGGCCTCTAATCTCAGACTTGTCTTCCTAGTGAGGACCACCTGTGTTATCCCAGCTACTGAGAAAATCCTTACCAAGACTTTTCTTCCAGATTTTGTGAAGAAAGCAAATATTGTGTGGAAGATATTTTCTTGCTCTTGAGGGATGATGCAGGGGGTTGGGTTTTTCTGGAAAGAGCAGTTTCCCTTCTCTTGGGCCACCTGAAAATGAAGAGAGGCCTATCAGAGGGGTCAGTCCCAAGAATGATCAATGATCCCAGAGTTCCTTACTGTCAAGGCAGTAGCAGTAGAGCTTGAATTTTCATTTTTAGCCTTGTCCATTTTCCAGTGGACAATAATGGCTGAAAGGCTGAAAAGCAGAATTTATGGCATCCATTGGATAAATCATAGAAAATGTGGATCTTAAACACCTAAATAATTAAGATGAGATGGCACATGGAAATGAGATGTGACTAGGGAATATGAATAGTAAGAAAAACCCCCTTATATTCCATGTTTTCCAAAGCACAATTATAAACATACTCATGGCAATTCTTATCTGGATGAGGAAAATGAGACTCAAGTCATTTGCTAACAATCACGGAGTCAGGAACCCAAGTCCTGAACTCAGGTCTTCTGAGACCAAGCCTCATGGATTAACTACTGCCAGAGGTTTTCAAACTGTTCCATGGAGCCCCCAGCATGCAGTAAACCCCCTTAGGAGTCCTCCCAGGAAGAACCAGCAGCAGGACTGCTCTGAGTCCAAGAGCTTCAACCACATACAATGGCAGCCACTACACTGAGCCAGACAGGAACTTACATGGCCAATGAGCTCTTGATGAGTTATCTGATTTTGCTTCTGACAGCAATGACAATGGTGCTGAGCAACACCAATACTAACAAAACAACAGTGTATAGCTCTTCATGATGATTTTCTTAAGAACAGTGCTCTTTTCAATGCTTAAATTAAGGAACTGTTGAAAAAACTAAGTCTTCTTTCTATATCATCATATCATACTGGTTGTAGCTGAAGACTGGACAGAATGTGAAGTCAGACCAGAAAATTAATTTGTAATTCATAATTTAGATACAATTTTCTTGCTCACCAGAATCGTCTGTTTAAAATACCTTATTTTTAATGTCTCCAAATAAAGTGTGTTTGAATTTATTCAAGACTGTTTCAACTTTTCATTTGTGAGAGGAAGTTTTAAAGTTTTTATAAGAACCTTCCAACTTAAGCTAATAATACTAATCCTTTAATAAAGCACTATAAAATAAGACCACCAAAATTTGCTAAATTAATCTCTATTTCATCTTTGATTTGAATATATTTCCCGATTTACTATATATGTCAGGAAAAAATAAGGAGATTAAGGTTTATTTTCTCAAATTAACTATTAGAAAAGAGAATATTGCTTTAGCTTCTCATAGTTTGGAACTTATTATCTTTTAAATGTCACTCAGCATTTGGGGCTCTCTCAATTATTTTATTTGAACCACAAAATTTGGGAAGACACATTAGCCTGAAATGGTCTCAATCAATATTGGTTTTGGATGATTTTAAACGTCACTAAAGGGAAGTTATGAAAAAGAAACAATGAACTTTAATGCATATTTGGTGATTATTCCTTGGGTGAAATTGTTGAAAATAGTGATAAATACTTGAAAGTTCATTTTAAAAAGGAATATGTAAGTTGCTTATGTGGTGAGAAGCACGAATGTTCAATTGTAAGAAAAGTGAGAAAACTGCTACGATGTTATGTAAATGGGTATTCAAGTGTTATAATAAAATTTCAGCATCAAAGAGGGATTCACTAAAAGTTCTGCATCTCGAATAAACCACTAAAAAAGTGGCTTAGTAACGCTACACATTAATCTCAAAAGATCCACATTTGAACAAAATTATTTTGTGAAATGTAACAATGAAAAGAGAGTCATATTCTAAATCAATGTTATTTTTACATGACTTTTAAGTATAAAATTACATTATTAAGTTAAATATAATAGGGAGTTGATTATTTCATTCATTTTCCTAACTTTTTAAATTGAAGTAAAACTCACATTTACTAAAATGCACAGATTTTAAAGATTTAGCTAATGAATTTTAACAAATGAAATCACCTAGTGACCATCACTCCAGAAATTTCCCTCCAGATCTCTTTCAGACAATTCCTACCAATCCCCACCTCATAGGCAATCACAGTTCTGATTCCTATTAAGTTGGCAAAAATAATTTGTTAAATTTACTTCAATAAATTTAACATAAAGGGGAGTAGGAGATATGAGATTTGGGGCTTACCCTGCATTTAGCTATGTATAGTATATTGCAGATGGAAAACATTTATGTTCATGGGACATTTGAGAATTTTACTGTGCATAGTCATGCTCTTAATTCCCATCATTTTTTCACTCTGGAGAACGGGGGTCTCCATGTCCTATTTGTTTTCTGGAGTAGACATTTGCTGACAGACCACTGGAAAACAGTCTTCTGCAGCCCTGTGGCATTCATATTCCTGTTAAGATTACCAGGCATGGCCACCAAAACACCTTTGGTCTGAGTTTCAAGAAACAGAACCTATGAGTCTTGCAGGACACATCCGTCCATAATTAAAATCAAGAGAGGGGGCAGAATTCTTCCTTGCTCTGCAAATTTGTGCTTCAGGTTTCCAGGCAGGGAGAAGAAGTTTGCAAGCAGAGCCCCAATCCAGCCAGCTTCACGAGAGTGCTTTGGGCATCTGGCCACAAGATGCCCGCAGAGAGGGACAGGGGGCTGGGAATGGCAGAGCAAGGGCCTCAGTGTCAGCCCCAAGTGCCAGAGTTGTGGCTCAGAACTGAGTTTTCCTCTTCCATTGGGAGCTTCTGGGGTGGCCTATGAACAGGGTTATGACGATGATGTGATGCGATGTGACACTTAATCTGCCCCCAGTGGAATTTAAAGAAGGGAAGTGGAGACTGAGTTGTGGTGAATGAAAATCTTGGCCAGTTATGCTCCCGACTGTGGTTACATGGGAATCACTTCAATCGGGGAGAGCAATGTTTTTCTGGAAGGTTCAGGGTGGTCCCCTTTCAAAGGGAGATTGAAAGTTGCTTGGTGCTGCAGGAGTCTGAATCAGACCAGCCAATCCTGGTGCACAGGCTCCCTTGGCTAAAACTCAGCAACTCAGTGCCTGGGCAGGTCATCCGTGGAAGGGGCTCTTAGGTGTGTTCTGCACAGACATGCATGTGATGGCCGCAACAGTAATATTTAATGCTTGACAGCCCTTGTTGTGCACCAGGTTCTTGGTATATTTCACATATTATCATTCAGTCATCACAACGAGCCCCTGAGGCAGGTACTATTACTATTCCCATTTTTCACATGGAGAAACTGAGAGGCAAGGGGAGACCATATGACCAGGACAGCAGGAAGAGATCTGCATAGAAGCACTTTCCCACATGCCTCTCAGGTGAAGGCTAAGGAGGGGGCTGGGGCAGGACTTACAAAGGGGTGCAGGTGGAGGGAAAGCATCCCTTCCTCTTCCTACCTTGGTTAAAGTGTAGGAAATACTGGTTTGGAAGCCTGAAAATTCCAGAGTCCTGCAGCCTGCAACCCATTTCTATCATCATGGCAAAAAAACAAACAAAAAAACAACAAAAACTCGTGCCTGGACAATGGGAGCTAAAAGTGCCTGCTGGCTGGGGGGCTAGTCTGTTCTGTGCTGTCTCTTGGACTGGAAGGAAACAGAGTGTCTTTGGGTGTTGTTTCTGGAAGGCAGCTGCAAGATTGTGCAGTCCTGTGGCCTCAGCTGACAGATAAGGAAACAGATAAGACCCAAGTTTGGTGTCTTGTCTGAGGCTCTGTGGCTGGTTGTTGAGGGTGTCGGGCACCCTGTGAAGGATTCTATCCATACATGCTCTTGATGAACACTCAACAGTCCCTGGCTTCAGCCCTAGCTCTGCCTCTTGACAACTGCACCAATTTGGGTCTCTGGTGCCTCAGTTTCCTCATTTATAAAATTAGGATGTTAGTCTGCATGATAACTAAGGTTGTCCTCAGCTGCTCATTCAACACTTCATGGGCTATCTGTGCATTTTCATTAGAGTGTAGAATCCACTAATCTCATTAGGCAGATAAGCAATTACTGAGTCACAATTTGGTTTTAAATGCCCTCTTTGCTCAAAATCAAGGGAAGTGATGCTTTCTTCATGTATTATAGGCAACCTAAGCACAACCCAGCTGTGTCCAACAGTGTCATTTTCCTGGCTGGCCAAGGACTCTGTGGCCATTGCCCCCTGCTCATCTTGGCCCATTCACTCCTTGTAGATTCCCACTTTCAGAGTTCAGATATTGTGACATATGACATGGATGCTCATCTCCTTAGACCTCTGGGAGCTGGACAATTTCCGTGGCTTTTGGAATTTGAACAAAAGGATTTTACCAGGCATAAAAACAAGGGCATAAGGATACAAGCAGGACACGGTGTTAAAGCTGAGTTTTGTCAAGCAGTTATTGAGGGTTTCCTATTGGGATCCGTCCTCCCCACTACCCTGACCCCAAAGAAAATATTGTGCAAGTTGAAATCAAGAGATGGTGGCAATTTGGGAAACTGTCAGGAGCTGTGGTTGTGGGAACCCAAGGAGTGGGCATCACTTGACGGCAGAGTCTGGGTTAGCCTTGGTCAAGAGAGTCTTTGTGGTCAGAAGCTACCACAGTTCCAGGCCTATCAGGGGTTGGTGTCCCCAGCTTACTCTAGGAGGTCTGGCAAGACCTTGCTTCGTGAAATATTGGGTTTGAAACATGGATCTTGGCTGACTCCATTGTTATGGTGCTGAAGAAAAGAGTCTACCCTTTGTTTTAAATGGTATTGTCATCCACCACCAGGTGGAAGAAGAAGTCTAGACTCCCCAGGCTGAGGTGGTCTGGATAAGGGGGTGGAAGAAACGGCTCAAGGGAGGGAACTCCATCAGGTGCCTCCAAGAGGAGTTTAATGATTTAGAGCAAGAGTGAGGACACAGGTTTCCCTAGGACCCCAAGGCAGAAAAGCTCTAATGTAGTTCCTGCCCCTGGGCCTGAAAACAGGAGGGACAAAAAAATCATTTCATCTATTTCCTGAGTCCCATGCCCCAAGCACATCACCCTAGGAACCATTTCTTGTTGCTGGTGGTCCCATCTCTAAACTGAGTTTAGATATAAATGCAAGCATTAATAGGTGATTTTCTAAGAGTTGTGGTATACATTGAATCCTTGCACACCTGTGTGTGGTGTATACTATTAGTAGAGTAACCATATGATTTATTGTTCAAATTGGGACATTTATGAGAGCGAAGTTGGAGAGTCACCCAGAGAGAGGCATTTATCAGGGATATGCCATGTAAACTGTGACATCTGGTCTCCTTAATTTTCACTCCTGTTTTACAGATGAGAAAACTGTGGTCCAGAGAGCTTAAGTAACTTGTCATGTACCTGTAAGCTGTGAATGTGTGAGAAGCACACCTCCAAAGTCCCTGCCAGGATGCTTCCAGGCCCATTCTATTTTCCTTGCAGCCAGGCCATACAGGTGCTGTTCCCTATTCTGAGGCCCAAACTCCCCTTGACCACTATCCACTGTTTACTGATTTTCAGCCCTTCAAAGCATAGCTCCTAATGTGATTATAAATCTTGTCAAATTTTTCCTTATACCAGGAAGTCAGTCCACCATGATCCAGCTCAGAGGAGGTAGTACTTTAAGTGGATTTTGAAGGATTTAGAAAACTTCTAGAGAGTAAATAGGGGCTAGGGGAGGGAATTCCAGGCAGAAGGGAACAACATATACAAAAGTGAGGAGGCACAAATAGTAGTGTTGAGTTTAGGGAGCCTATGTGTTCTACATGGGCCAAGCATTGGATGTATGTTTGGTAGCAATGGTCAGAAATGAGGAAGGATATATAGGTCTGGACATGGAGGATGACCTTGTAGGGGGTAGCAGTGGTTACCCAGAAGGTTGTGGGAGCCAGGGAAAGCTCTGGAGCAGGAGAATGTATGATTTGGATCATGTGATATTCTTAGTATATTTTTAAGAGGCTGAGGCATAGGTGTCTCCTTTCTACCAGTATCAGTCCCATCTCCTGACCACACTTCAGTTGGCTAGGGTTTTAGTGATGGGGAGGGTCACCAAAGTGTCCTTGGTTTGATGCCCCTTGAGTGTAGTACACAGACAATAAAAGAAAGATGGAAGATTAATTAGCAGAGGAACAAACTCAATGACAGCTATACCCCCTGGGAGCCAGGCTTGGAGGAGATTGCCAGTGTGGTTTTGGGGTAAAAATAAAAACCTAAAAGCTATGATCTAAAAGCTATGTTTGTTGAATTGACTTGGATTAAAGAGGGCATAGGTTCATTTTTGAATAACATGTGTTTCATGTTAACTCACATTGCTGTGTTAATCGCTGACTTTATGTTCTCTGTTACATCCCTGGGCCACTTTTCCATATCATGTTACAGCGATCACAGCTGATGGCAACCGGGTAAACATGACCCGCCCCCAACCCACTGCCTGGTTCTCTGAAATCACACACTCCCCAGTTTGAAAACTCAAGAGAATGCTTTGCATGCCCACTTTACTAATTCAATTACCTACTGCCTACTCTGAGAACGAAGGTATCAGAAGATAGTAAGTGCCTATTCTGCTACAGGACACCAAACATTTACCACAATGCCTGTGGTGAGGTTAATTTTAGGACTCAAAGGTTTTAAATAAAAATAGTACTCAGCAGTGACTGAGAAATAATAACAACTGGCTAATGAGGCCTACTTAAGACGTCTAGTTTTAGAAAGATAAAAGAAATAGCTTCATATCATCCATTAAGCAAAATGCAAACTGTAATTCGCTATAAGCTTATAGGCTTATAGGGCCCTTCAAATCATATCTTAAACCATGTCATATTGACCAAAGAACAGCAAATGATGACAATATTTTAATAATAAATGGTAAAGACAAATATTTTCATGTATCACTATTCATTTCAAGACTAGCAATGTTGCAGACCCAGAATAATTTATAAGGGCTGGGTGCTCAAAGTCTCTGATTTTTCAATTGCAATGATGCTGTTTAGGCCAGAGAAATAATGATGAAATCTTACATAGTTCTTTTTTTTTTTTTTTTTTTTTTGTAGTTTTTGGCCAGGGCTGGGTTTGAACCCACCACCTCCGGCATATGGGCCCGGCGCCCTACCCCTTTGAGCCACAGGCACCGCCCCTTACATAGTTCTTTATTATGAATATGCCTACCTCTAAGTTACAGACATATTTGAAATGTCAAGAACACAATCTTGTGTGTGTGTGTGCATCACACGAGTAGTGATGGAGTTCTCAAAGTCATCCTATGGCAGATCCTCCTGAAGAGTGATGGATTTCTTTGCTTTGTTAAAAGGGATCTCTTTTTAAAATTTCAGATTTTTATGGGAGAACAAATGATTAGCTTACAACATTTCCTAAAAGGGACTCCTTGTTTATCAGTTTTGTAAGCTCTGATTTTTGCCTTCTAAATTTATTTATATAAATAGACAAAAATCCAAAGAGGCAAAACACTCTGATGATCACAACAACCTGAGCTAAGATAATATGAGCCTCTAGCTTTGGACAGTCTCTCCTAGGTTCAATGCTCAAAGAACCAAAAGAAAATCTCAAATAAACAGCTGTTTTTGAACTGAAAATAGTAAAAAAACTCATGTAACATCTTTCAACAAATAATAGCCCACTCCAGACCTGCAGAGCTGGGGATGGAGCAGAGGGAACAAGGAGTCATTTACTTACTGTCATTTAATAACAGAAAGAAAAAGATCATGACTTTAACTCCAGATGTCTTCTCTCTTCCTAACTCAAAACTGTCTTCTAAATAAAATACTTGCTTTCTCCATCCCTTCCCCATCCCTTAAGGCACTCATCCCTGTGAAAAGCTGTGGGGGGTCTGAAAAGGTCAGAGTGTTACTGAGACCAAAACTGAAAAGAAAATAAAGGGGCAAAGCCTCAAAACCAATGTTCTGGAGGAAAGGAAGAGCGTGATGCAGTATATGATTTTGACTCCCATGTGTGTCTGCCATTATTTCATGAGCAATTTCACTTCTTGTGATAAGAGCCAATGAATTTTGTTTCTATCAGCTTTAGGGTTTGGATAAAACAAGGATCCCCTCCTCCCATTTCCTCTGCGTGTTTTAGGTCAACATGCTGGAAAGTGAAGAGTGCCCGATACCATTAGACTGCCTTAAATTAATTTACACATAATCAGAGAAAGAGAAGTCCCTCAGATGGGGCCCGCTTCACAAGCATGGGGATGGAGTTAAAGTGATGCATATGAGAAGTAGTTTCAGAGAGGCAGTGACACAAAAGAATTTCCAGATGCAGTCAGATTCTCTTTAGCAAAAAAGCGAGACAGATGTATGTTATCTGAGTACTTGACATGCATACCAAAAATGTTTTCCTTCTACAGATAATGAAATATTTTGGCAGCAGAAGGGTCTGTTGATTTGGGGTAATAAATGAATCAGTAGTCTTTCTGCGGGATATAACACAGTCCTTGGAATTATATCAGTTTGTTTCAATTCTGGTTCTAGCTCTTGGACCTATCTTATGGCAAAGAATGAAGCTCAGATCCATCCTACATTGCAGGATAAAGTAACATACCTACTGATTCAATGGGTTGACTCAGCATTTACTGAATGTATGGCTGCATTATTACCCTTTTATCTAAAGGCAAATAACAATCGTTTTCTGGATGCTGAGTTTCCCGTGTCACCATCGACCTAACCTCTTCTGCTACTTTTTGGAGGGTATATATACCAGAGCAGTGAAAAGTGAGACCTAGATGTCACTCGTTAAGTCTAAAATTTCTAGAACCTCATGGGAGGCCTGGATGTACATTAGGCCATAAGTTTAGATAATTAAAGAGAGGTAAGTGAAGTTGGCTGTCTGACTGCTAGGGATATAATTATTTCTCAGTGTCTAATAATTATTTCTCAGTGTCTAACAATGTTGTAGTAGTTATTTTGGTCCAAAGAAACTTGGGGTATATGTCAGAAAAGTGTTTTCCTGTTTTTATGCTTCTGAAGCATACACAATTAGTCCTCGGCAGGTTAAATTAGAACCATGTGTTTCTCAGCAATAGCCGATGAGCTCTGTTTATCCTCAGTGAGATTTCCTGTTATGGACTTCGGTAATAACCCATCACCCCTGCCATGGCAGGGCACTGTTTCATGTTGCTTTTAAGGTATGAAGGAAAGACTGCATCATCACCAACTTTTAAGGCCTACTTATTTGGAGACCAGCAAACACTAGGCGCCTAAGCATCAGCATTCTGACTGGCCCCCATGCTGGCAGTGAAGCATTAATGCTTCCAGATGTCACAGCAGCTTATAAGACATCTGGGCTGCTTGATAAGACCGGGCGCCCTCAGTCAGCAGGGAGACGGCACTGCTGGCTTGATTTATTCTCTCTGTCCACAAGGGTTAAAGGGCAGCCTCTGAACCATATCATGCACAGATAGCCTGGCCTGAAGTTTACCCCCACCTTCCAGAGGGTGTGTGCTCAGTGTAATTTGTGCACAGAAACACACACTTTCTCCCTTTAGCCAAGCTCAAATTGACCAAGAGCCCAGGAATGTAACTCTTATTCCAGAATTCAATCAGCCATCTCCCTTCTTTTAAGTGTTTGGCTTCTGTTGAGAAAAAAACTTAAGGCAAACCTAAGCCTGACCCATTTCAGGAACGTGACAATTCAGCTCACAGTCATACATGTGCAGAAAGAAGAAAAAAACTTGCTTGGGGCTATTGCTGAGATCAGCAGATGTTGGGGAGGGGAGGAAAAGAAGAGAGAGGAGGTGGGAGGTAGGGAATATGTTTTCATAATATCTCTGACCAGTGTTTGTGAAGTTTAAGTTTACTCATAGAAGCTTTTGTTTCTGATAAGTGATTTAATTTCTTAGTTCAAAGTTTCACCTTCTTATTCTCACACTGAAATTAAGGCAACCTCTGCTGTGGCCTAAAAAAATTTGTGAGAACACCTCTACTTAGAGATTTCAAGTAAGATGGAGGGTGTCCTGGACCCTACCCCAGAGTCTATGAGGAGTGTACATCTGATGGTGATACTAACAGGGTGGGACTAGACATTTTTTTCTTTAATCTAAGCACATACCATGGTCCAGACTCCAAATTCTGTGGATATACAGAAAACAAGGGCCATAGTCCTTAGTTTTAAAAAGTTTATAATCTCATAGAAAAGACAACAAAATAGTAATTTCAGATAGTGTTGAGTGCTGTGAAGAAAATCACACAGAGTGAAGTGAAACAGAGAGTAATGGGAGTTTGCAACTTTAGGTAAGGAGGTCAGGGAATACTCCCTGGGAAGGTGGGCTCTAATATCATTATGAGAAGGAGCCAGCTATGAGAGATTTGAGAGGTCAGAGTTCTCAGCAGATGCAGGTGCAAAGGATATGAGGCAGGGACATCTGGAAAGGCATCTGAGGGGGCTTGAGGGAAGAGAGGAGGTGTGAACTGGGTCTTGAAGTATGAGTAAACTTTCCACAGCCAGAGGATAGGGAGAAGCCCTTCCTGTAGCCTTCATGGTCAGGAGATTGGGAGAGGGGGAGACTGGGAAGGATATTGTAGAAAATGGCCTGGAAAGGTGCTGGGGGAAGGTCACACAGGGTTTTGGACTCATGGTTTTGGCATTTAAGATCTCCTTGGTGATGTTTTACTGAGAATCTCGGGGGTGTCTCTAAGTGTTACTCAGATAAAGTTATTAGGTCTAGAAGATGGCATAGAAATTATTAGGACTAAAGTTCTCAGAGGGTAAACCAAGTCCTTGCTGCCTGAGTAATAACAGTTTGTGATGAGGAGAGACTGGACAAAGAGACACAGTATTTTATATTGGATTTTAATTTCTTTAAAGAATATGGAGAGAGCAATAAGGATACCCTAGGATGGTAAAATGAAAATTAAAGGAATTGTAATATTTTTTGGAAGGGAAAAGAGAAAAATAATTAGGTAATAGCTCAACTTCTCTGTAACAGCAACCAGGGCAATTGTTTTTCATTGTAGCTAAGAAAAGATTGGGGGAAATCAGAACATGAAGAATTGTGGATAGTCATAACAAGGGATTTGAGGGATACTAGAATGGCTTAACAAAAAGAACTTGCTGGAACATAGTTCTGTTGTACTGGGGAGACGTCTCGATTATATTCTTTCCAAAGGTAGAGGGTTGGATCATATAATCCCCCAAATCCAATGTAGGGCTGTAAATCCATCTCCTCCTGCAGGAGATGAGTTTCTAAGCCTTGAATCCTTGTTAGAAGGAACCTCTCACCCAGAGGGCTGGTTTGGTACAGAGTCAGTGCTTGAATTTCTGCAGAAAAACTGAGGGTGAAGGAGTGGGGGAAAGAAGCACATGTTCATGATGGGAGAGAGTAACAGACACTGAAAAAGAAAAGTGGGTTATTCAATTTTGTTTTGAGTTATTTGCTGGGTTGTTTCAAAGTGCCAGGCTGGCTTGTGTACAAGTCTGGTCACAGCCTGCAGTAAGCCTGCTCCAGGGGAGACTTCTTGTTACAATTATTCTCCAAGCATAGCTAAGTCATAACACCCGGACTTTTCTGATGTGAAATGTGCCAGCTTTAAAAATCCATGTCACTGTCAACTGCTGTTGCCAGCGAAATAAGTGATTTATATTGTGGCAGAAAGCTCTCCTAGGGTGAATGCTAAAGAGCGTGCACGCACACACACAGACTTTTAGATGTCCAGGCTGGACGCCATACAGGGACATCACAGGGGCTGCCATTTCAAAGGACAGAAATCAAATAGGGCTAAAATCAAGGGGAGAGAACTCTCAGGAAAGACAGAATTGGCAAGGCCTTCATGCACAAAGATCTCACTATAAACTCCTGTAAGATCGCTTTGGTCCCCTGACCCTGAATGAAGATCCTCGTGAGAGCTTTCTTGACCACTCTGTTTAAAATTACAACCTTTCTCATTCCCCATCCTCCTGCTTCCTTAATTCCCCCCTCTCCCCAAGCATCTATCATCATGGAATATACTCCATGTTTTATTTGTATCATTTGTCTTACCCCACCAGAATGTAAGTTACATGAGGGATTAGAAAATATTTTTTGTCTGTTTTCCTCTCCAGTAACCCACCAGTGCCTGGCAGATGCTGAGTCCAAAGTACTTGTTGAATAAATGAACATGTGGATAAAAAAATCCCCACAGTAGCTCTGTGTGGCAAAGACTATCAGTACCATTTCACAGATAAGGAAATGGGGGTGCAGAGAGATTCAAGTATCATGTTTTAGGTGAGGGTTTCTCAAATATTAATGTGCAAAGGAATTGCCCAGGGGTTCAGCAGGTCTGGGTGGAGCTTTGGATTCTGCATGTTCATATTTCTTACTTCCAGGAGATGACAGTGCTGCAGGTTAGCTATAAGTCCAGACAAAATGATGGTGTGAGGCCTTGTAGGCAGCAGTACAGTCCAATGATTAAGAGTGAACAGTAATTTAGCCACTTACTGAAAGTCATAAGTGTCCCTTCTGTGCCTCCATTTCCTACCAAATTATTATGAAGATTAAGTGAATTTGTCCTGGTAAAAAAACTTGATATAGTACCTCTGTATTATACTTATTTGAAATAAAATAAAAATAAAATAAAAAAAAATAAAAATGTTTTATTAGTTTTTACCCTGAATCTGACAGCTCCTTCTCAGAATCCTAATACTGTTAACTTATTTTCTACATAATCAAAATAAGAAAAGTCTACGTGTATGCTGAGAACATGATAATCCACATATACTATCAAAAAGTTAGAAATTTCTGCTGGACATACTCTGTATTTTGAGACAGGTTCCTAAAGAAGAATTGTTGGTATTCATATATAAAATTTTAATAGTATCAAATTGCTTTCCATACCAGTAGTATTCCAGAGTAATCATTCGTTCTCATTTTATTTAAAAAAAATTTTTTTTTTTTCATTTTATGACCAGGGCTGGGTTTGAACCTGCCACCTCTTACTCCTTTGAGCCACAGGCACCCCCCCAATTTGTTCTCATTTTAGCTGGCAATGAATATTAACAAATATTAACAATCTTATAGATTTCTAATAGTTTAATGAGAAAAACCTCATTGTTGAGTTTTTAAGAAATTTTTTTATTTGTTTACTTATTTTTGAGATAGAGCCTCAAGCTGTTGCCCTGGGTTGAGTGTTGTGGCATCACAGCTCACAGCAACCATCAACTTCTGGGCTTAAGCGATTCTTTCGCATCAGCCTCCCAAGTAGCTGGGACTAAAGATACCCGCCACAATGCCCAGCTATTTTTTGGTTGTAGTTGTCATGGTTGTTTTGCAGGCCCAGGCTGGATTCGAACCCACAAGCTCTGGTGTATGTGGCTGGCACCTTAGCCTCTTGAGCTACAGGCGCTGAGCCCATTGTTGAGTTTTTACTGTTCTGACTGCTGGTGAGGCTACTTGTCTTTTTAATGTACTTATTTGCCATTAAAATTTCTGTATGTTCATTTGCCATTAATTTTTCTCCTTTTGTAAATGTCTTGTTCATACCCTTTTTGCCCACTTTTAAAATCATTTTCCTTATTTTGTAGAAGTGATTTGTATACTATTAATCTCTTAAGCATGTTGTAAATATATTCTCCCAAATATTTTTTACCTTTGTTTATGATGTATTTTGGTTATATAAAAGTATAATGTCTTTCTAGAGTTAAATCTGTCAACCTTTTCTTTATGGCTTAGATTTTATGACTTGCCTAGGAAGAAGGGCTACTCATTCAAAGATTATAAAAATATTCAGTACTTTCTGCAAATGACTTTTTTATATAAGACTTTAAATCATCTCTTTTTTTTTTTCCTGTGAGGTACAGGTTTTTTGCAATGTCTTTCTAAATAGACAGCCAATTGTCTTCACATCATTATTGAATAGTCTTTACATCGCCACTGTTTGGGGCCATGATTTCATTAAACATCTTTTCTGCTCACTTCTATCCTCTTTTTATGCAACTCCAATTGTGTGTATTTTGATGTGCTTTATAGCATCCCATGAAGAATACCAAAGGTCTCTGAGGCATTGATCATTGTTGCACATTTTGCTTTTTTATTTTTCTGTTCTTCAGATTGGATAGTATGTACTGATTCATCTTCTGTTGCTGATTCTTTGTCAATGAAATCTGCTGTTGAGACCCTCTAATGAATTTTTCATCTCAGATATTTTACTTTTAATTCCAGAACTTCTACTTGGTTATTTTTATAATTTTCATCTGTTTCATAAGCCATTTATTTAATTTCCATTTTGCAAATTTTATCAATAACATTACTGATATTCTATATTTGGTCAGTTATTGCTATCATAGTTTATTTAACTATGTTATTGTTTAACATAGTTATTATTATCATAGTTTATTTCTTTTAGTTCTTTAAGCATACAATAACTGCTTTGAAATCTTGGTTCAGTCTAACATTTGGGTTCCTCATTGACAGTTTCTATGGACTATTTTCTTCTTCCCATGTAAAAGTCATACCTGTTTCTTTAGTAAAATCTATATCTCTTTACAAATGGATGGATATGGAGATATATATATTTAAACTGAACATTTTAGATTATATATTGTAGCAATTTTGTTGCAGTTCAGCCAGGGCCAGGTTTGAACCTGCCACCCTTGGTATATGGGGCCAGCACCCTACTCACTAAGCCACAGGAGCTGCCCTATTGTAGCAATTTTGGATGCTCACTTCTCCTCCTTAGGGTAGCTATTACTTTTTTTGTTTTGTTTGTTTGTTCAACGATATGCCTTAGACTAACTGTGGAGTCTGTTTCCTCTGGTGTTTGGTGCGCTCATGTTTCTGCTGTTTTACATTTGTTTTTATGTTTAAGCCTGATTTCAAACGGGTTGTTATGGATCAGTATAGTTTACATGGTAGTTCAGAGGCTATACATAAACACCTTAATCCAGTAAGTCTTCCATCCCCAGCTGGTGGGTCTGTGCATTACTGGGGATGGCATCTGAAGGCCAGGCAGTTTATATGCTACCCTCAGCTGCACTCATAAGTCCTCACAGCCATGCAAGTGATTCTCTTGGATTTTTTAGGAAGACTAACAATTTTTACAATAGGGATACTTTAAAATTTTGTGATAAAGCTTATTTATTTCTTTTTATCATTAAGGTCTCCAACACTACTAAATTAAAGAGACAATAGGAGGGACTCATGCCTTGTTCCTCTCTGTTTGAAGTTCTCTACAGGTTCTAGTAAAGAACCTTTGTTGAGTTGAGGAAGTTTCCTTCTGTGACTTCTTTACTAGGACATTTTTGTTTAAAATCATAAAGGGATATTAAATTTAACTTTTGGTCTGGGAAGCCAAGGCAGGAGGAGCTTGAGCTCAGGAGTTTAAGAATAGCTTGAGCAAGAGTGAGACCCTGACTCTACTAAAAATAGAAAAATTAACCAGGCATGATGGCAGGTACCTATAGTCTCAGATACTCGGGAGGCTGAGGCAGGAGGATCACTTGAGCCCAAAAATTTGAGGTTTCTGTGAGCTAGACTGACATAATGGACTCTAGCCTGGGTGACAGAGTAAGACTCTGTCTCAAAAAGGAAAAAAAAAAAAAATAAGAAGACCTGGAAATAATGCCACTGAAGCAACTTATAAAGTAACTTATATACTCAGGGAAAAACCATTTTTTGATGTAGAAATTGCAAAAGAATGTCAAAGCTGTAGGATGCTTAGATCCCCAGTAATGTTTCAAAGTATGAACAACTGCCTCTTTCAAGGAGAACCATAACTGATTGGCAACATGAATTAGCTTTCAACTTAACAGAATGATTTCATGCAATACTTCAAAAGGAAAATAAATATTATTCGATTGCTTTGAATGAACTGATAGTATTGACTCAGGGCAGGTCTTATACTTCATTCGGGTCCTAACAGAATATTTTCTCTGCTACAAAGAGTTATTCACTTTGGGTACTCTTACCAACAGAACACAGAGAGAACTACTTTCAAGATAAATGTCATGAGGCGGTGTCTGTAGCTCAGTGGGTAGGGCACGGGCCACGTACACCAAGGCTGGCTGGTGGATTCAAACCCAGCCAGGGCCAGCTAAAACAACAAGGACAACTGCAACAACAACAAAAAATATAGCTGGGCGTTGTGGTGGGCACCTGTAATCCCAGCTACTTGGGAGGCTGAGACAAGAGAGTCACTTAAGCCCAAGAGTTTGAGGTTGCTGTGAGCTGTGACATCACAGCACTCTACCAAGGGTGACACAGTGAGACTCTGTCTCAAAAAAAAAAAAAAAAAAGATAAATGTCATGAATTTGGTAAATTTAGTGAGTGTACGTACACACAGTGCACCTTCCATGACAGGAAAACATGAAGGGTTTATGCACAGATGAAAAAAGTATTAATAGATCCAGATGCTCTCATTTTTCTTCATTGTATCTGACATGTGCTAAAGCTACTATCTTAAGTGACACTTTGCAATAAGTTATAAGTATTGTTAACTATATTTGTGCAAATGTAACACAGCATCTTCAGTTTCATAACACACTAAAGTTGAATGGTGTGGTATTCAGTTTGGATTTGCTATATCATTCTAACGTGCACTAGATATTGCAGAGATGAGTGTTCACCAAAATTTTATCTGTGATAACAGCTAAATTTTATGATAAACAGAATCAGCACAATGTGAATTATTAAGTTTCATATAGGAATGCAGCATTTGTGTGTGATATGATTTCAAATCAAAATGACTTGAATATTTCTTTGCAAGGTAAAACTAAAGCTATATATGATATGTAGCAAAAAAATCTAAGCATTTAAAAAAAAGCTATCTTTTCTCAAAATATGTTTTCTTCAAAAGGAAATTTCAGATGAACACTTTTTCCATTTAGCAAAGGTCACTGATGAACAGGATGATATGTGTGCATCATTTGAAGAATACACAGCTGTTATCATTGGAGAATACCATGAAAGCTTCACTGACTTTGAGAATCATGACATCACACTTGAATTAGCATTTCAGCCTTACCCAATTGATATCATCAAGGCACCCAAACAACTACAGATGGAATTGATTGTGCTCTTAGTAGATGACATTTTAAAGTCATTGATGAATGCTAAGAAATCCAGTTGAAAAATGGAAAAATGCAGAATACTCATGCCTTCAGCAACATTCCCCAAAACTGTTTTCTTGCTTTTTTACCACTTATTGATGCAAATCTGCATTCTTCTACCTACCCCAAATCAATATGCCATCACAAATGACAGATACCCATCTAGAGAATCAACTGAAATTATGGACCTTCATATTGCAACAAATATTCAAATACTTCTAACAAAAAGCAGACACAATAAAGTCATTAAAGGTTAGTTACCTTTTAAATGAGCATACAGTTTCATTGTTGGAATTAGGTACATAGTAGCTAGATTTTTATAAAATAAGATACATTTTTAAGTATATCTAATTAAAGTTTCTTGAATGCAGCTTTATTTAAAAAATTTAAGTACATTTTTAAGTGTATCTAATTAAATTTTTTTTTGAATAGAGCTAAATAATGTGGCCTTCCCACATGAAAAGATTCCCCACCCCTGGTGAGCTCTATCTCACCCCTGGGCTGGTCTATCTAACTACAGTGTTGGTCACTCTTTGAGAATTCTGTTACTTTGCAAAAATTCTAAATATAGTTTTGAAAATGCAGAGTTCTGAGAACTCTGTGAACAGAATGCAGCCAGCTCACACCACTTGGGAATTTGAGGGTTTATTCAGCTAGAATGACAGACAGGCAGTTCTACAAATCTTAAGGAAAACTACTTCTAATGCCTTCCATGCAAGCTAGCTATTTATAAATGTGCCCCCAAAATCCTTTCCAGTGGCTTTTTCCTGGGCCAGATGATCAGTGAAGAGGAAACACTGGTTTTGAGATATCTGACTGATTTAAATTTCTTGGTTAATAAATAATTTTGTACATGGAGAAAAAGTCTGAGATCTTTCTATAACACTGTATATGTCCATATGGACAACTCTTATTAGAGACCATGCTCTAAGAAAGAGACCTTCCTAGCAGTTGGGGGGAAAGGTGGCTTGGTTAGTACAGTTAATAAGACCTAAGACAGTAGACGGGAGTGTACATGGCTTGTTGACCTCATGCTAAGTTTGAGCTGCGATGCACAATGGGTACAGAACACCTGGGCTTTTCTTCTGTCAGCTCACAGAGACGTGGTGGAACAGGGAAGGACTATCATGAGGGATGCATATCAGGGTGGGTGACCTATTCTACAGTCACCACACACGGGACCCAAGAGGACAGCATTGCCAGAAACTGTTATTGCCATCACACAATGTTTTCTGAGCCTCCACCCCATGGGTTGTGTCCTCTTCCACTCTGGGCTCAGATGAGTCACAGGCTGTGGGCCTTGCTGCCCCAACTTTCAAGCTGTGGAGAGAGTGTCCGTTTGGCTGAATGTCTCTCACACGCCCCCACAGAGAGCAATGCTCTCTCAGTCTTCTCCAAGTGGGCTGCACGCGCTCTCCCTGAGTAGTGACCTTTATGCTACCAGCCTTCCCAGGAGCTCCCCAGCAGGTACTAACCTCCCACCTCACCACCCGAGTATTTGGGACACAGCAGCTCCCAGAACACTCTGATAGGAGGATACAAGTTGGAGGTGTTAAATCATTCCTAAGTGGCCAAAATCCAAATTGCTGAGCAAAAGGATTCTGTCAAGATTTATATCAATATGAGACTTCCCTGAACTCACTTAGAAAGAGCAAACAAACCTCTTTTACATTGTGGATTTATTATTTCAGTCCACAAATATTTATTGAGCATATGTTATATGCCAAGTGATATCGTTTGGATGTTTGGCTCCTCCAAATCTCATGGGGAAATCTGATCCCCAGGGTTGGAGGTGGGGCCTGATGGGAGGTGTTTGGGTCATGGGTGTGTATCCCCCAGGAATGCCTTGGTGCTTTCCCATCATAATGAGTGAGTTCTCACTCTATTAGTTCAGAGAGAGCTGGTTGTTTAAAAGAGCCTGGCTCCTACTCCCATCTCTTCCTCTCTCTCTTGCTGTGTGACACACCTGCTTCCCCTTCACCCTCTGCCTTGACTGGAATGTCCCTGAAGCCCTTACCAGAAACAGATGATGGTCCCATTCTTTTTTGTTGTTGTTGTTAACTTTATTATTATTATTATTAAATCATAGCTGTGTCCATTAATGTGATCATGGGGCACCATACACTGGTTTTATAAACAGTTTGACACATTTTCATCACACTGGTTAACATAGTCTTCCTGGCATTTTCTTAGTTATTGCATTAAGACATTTATATTCTACATTTACTAAGTTTCACATGTACCCCTGTGGAATATTATGCAGCCTTAAAGAAAGATGGAGACTTTACCTCTTTCATGTTTACATGGATGGAGCTGGAACATATTCTTCTTAGTAATGTGGTTCCATTCTTATTATATAGCTTGCAGAGCCATGGCCAAATAAAATCTCTTTTCCTTACAAATTACCCAGCCACAGCTATTCCTTTTAATAACACAGACAATGATATGAAGCATTGACTGCACTTGGTCCTGAAAACACAGCAGTGAGCAGGCAGACAGAAATTTCTGTCTTTATATTGCAGGAGGTAGGGAGGAAGCAGATAAACTGGTCTAGTAAAAAAACAGATGGGACATCAGCTGGTGACAAGGCTGAAGGTGAAATGTGAGCAGGAAAGGAAGATAAGGTATGCTGGGACACAGGCTATTCAGGGACCTCTCACTGAAAAGGTAATAATTGGGCAAGCACCTGAAGGGGGTGAGGGAGTAGGTCATGTGTAGCTGTGGGAAGGGCATTCAGATGGAGGGAAGGTGGAGTGCAAAATTCTGGAGGTGAAAGGGTGCCTGTGTACCCTAGGACCAGCAAGAAGGCAGTGTGGCTAGAGCAGAGAAGAGTGGGGAAGGAGGAGGAGATGAAGCCAGAAAGTGACAGGTGATAGCCTGTGAGGCAGCAGAGCTGGTGGAGGGACACGGGAAGGAAAAAGCCATTGGTGGGTTTAAGCATAGGCATGACACGGCTTGATTTTTATCTTGGAGGGCTTGTCCGCTGCTAGGTCACGAAAGCACTGCAGGGCAGAAGTAGGGACCCAGTGAAGGAACTGCTGTAATAACTCATGTGACAGATGATGCCGCCTTGGACCAGGGGGCTGGAATGGAGGTGTAGAAAGTGGTAACTTTCTGGATTTGTTATGAAGGTGGAGACATCAAGTTTCCTGACAAGTTGGATGTGAAGTGGGAAAATGAGAGGCATCAAGGATGACCCCAGGTTTTTGACCTGAGCAACTGAAGGATGGAGTAACCTTCTGTAGAAACAGGGAAGGTTGAGGGAGAAGCAGGCGCAGGAGGGTCCTGTCAGGAGTTGTTTTCTGAGCAAGACTGATAATTGTTAGGCATCCAGGTAGAGATGGCCTGAAGACAGCCTGCTATCAAAGTCTGAAATTCATGGGAAAGGTCTGGGCTGGAGAGAAAAATATAGTGGCATCAGCACAGACTGGATTTAAAGTCATGAGTCTGGGTGAGATCTTGGACAGTGGATGTAGAATACAGGTCCTAGGCCCTCTAGAAGATGGAAAGATGAGGAGAAAAGCCAGAGAGAAAGGTGAACCCAGGGAACATGGTGTCTTGGAAGCCAAGGAGAATGTTTCAAGGAGATGGACAGCAAGCTTCCCTTGAGATAAAAATCAACTGCAGTTGACTCAGGATCAGGCAGAGGTGCACATTCTGCATAGTTTCAACCTGTCTTATGAACTAGTCCTTTATCTTCAGGCATTGGTAGCCCTTTGACAATCTTTATGAACACTGCAGATCTCCTTAGCAAAATGCACTCAGACACAGATAAGTCTGCAGACAGTTGCTAGAGGTTCTCAGACCTAGTAAAGTCCATCCTAGCAGTTGGGTTCGTAAACCCTTCCCCATCCCCAAAGAGGACTCTTATGGTATTAACCAAACTGTCTCAATGTAAAAATTCAGGTATCACAGGTCCCCAGCTTTCCTAGACATATTTCCAAAGGGTAGAATTAGTTAGCTTTTCTGGGCTCTTAGGGTAGACATCAGGGTGAGGTGAAAAACAAAATTGAAATGGACTGGCTCAAGGCTGAAAGCAAAGGAGAACTCACCACCATTTCCTGGACATGAAACACCTCTGCACCATCAGATGAGAGTCGATTGGGGAAAGAGATGCTGACAGATGACCCAGGAAGGGTGCTGGGGCCAGTGTTGTAGACCTGTGGGTGTGGAACACACACAGCAAGTTTTAATGGAAAATAACAGCTCTTCATTTCATGCCATGTAATGTATACTCCAAGATTCTTTGATATCATACACAGATATTCTAGGTTTTAGATCTAGAATGCCAGGACTTGAAATAAAATGAAATATTAAATAATAAAAAATTTCAACAACAATAGAAATCTTTCTAATTTCCACTTAAAAACTCAAACTTTTTTTTTTTTTTTGGCAGTTTTTGGCCGGGGCTGGGTTTGAACCCACCACCTCCGGCATATGGGGCTGGTGCCCTACTCCTTTGAACCACAGGTGCTGCCAAAAATTTAAACTTTTTTGAGTAAGAAATTATCTTATTCCCTTTTAGCATTTTCTTGTCTTCTTCCTACTAAAAATCATATTTTTCACCTATCTAGAAATTTACGCATAGACTGTTAGACATTTGGTGGGAACTCAGACAGTATAATCTAGACTACTGGCTCTCTGACATAACATCAGAATCGTCTGAGGGGCTTGTTAAAACACAGACTGGGACATATGGCAGGGGGTCATGGCCAGAGTTACTTTTGCTGCAGTTCTAGGGTCAGGCTTGAGGATTTGAATTTCTAACAAGTTTCCAGGAGATGCTGATGCTGCTGCCCCAGAAACCACCCTGGGGGAATCCCTGAGCTGGTTCAACCTCTTCCCTTTGACAGCTTGAGGTAATAGAGATCCTCAAAGACAAACCAAGGGGTTTACTGAAGGGCTATTTTTACTGCACTGGTCAGCCTATTTGGTTTCTAGACAATTTGCAGCTCTTCATTTGCTAATATTATTTGATGTTATCTGTGTATCTCTTTTCTATCCTAGCATTTGATCCTAGAAAATTTTACCCCTCTTAGCTTCTCTACCATCCTTTTCATAGTTTGTATCCAGAAGCCAGTTACTTCCTGAGAAATGAGGGATAAGCTGGCAGCCACAAAGAGACCAATAAAAGAAGGAGTGAAACAGAGGCTGAACATGAAGCTCAAGAAAGAAATAAAATACAAAGGAGAATAAGACAGATGGGTAGATCTATGCATCCAGAAAGTGGATTCCGATTGCCCAGCACTGGGGGCTATGAAGAACAGGGAGTATGACAGGCAGCACGACAGTCCCTCAAAGATGTCCATGTCCTCTTTTGTGAAAACTGTGAATGTTATATGACAATGTTGTTATAGTACTAATCAAGTAGCCGTAAAATAAAGAGGTTATCTTGGATTATCCAATATTCATATTGTAATCACGAGAGCCCTTATATGGAGAAGAGGTAGCTGAAGAGTCAGAATGAGAGAGACACCATCACAGAAAAGATCTGACCGGCCACTGCTGGCTTTCGAGATGGAAGGCAGCCATGAGCCAAAGAATGCAGCAGTCTTGACACTGGAAAATGCAAGAAATGGATCCCCCGGAGCCTCCAGGAAGGAACATAGCCCTGCCCATACTTTGGTTTTAGTACAGTGAGGCCCATTTTGTACTTCTGTCCTCCAGAACTGTAGATGATAAATTTATGTTGTTTTATGCCACTATTTTTGTGGAAATTTGTTACAGCAATAATAAGCAATTAATATAGGGAATTACTGCTAATGTGCAGAGAGAATCCTTTTGGGCTGATACAAATGTTCCAAAATTAAATTATAACAGTTGTTCAACCCTGTAAACATACTAAAGTAACTGAGTTGTATACTTTAAATGTGACTTTAAGGTGCCTAGTAATATTATAAGAAAGATGTTATTTTTGTTCTAAGATGAGTAAAATATATATAATTCTATTTGTCAACTAAAAAATGAATTAAAAAGAAAGTTGAATAGGAAATGACTAAAAGAGAGGAAGAAATGAAATGCTGCCTGGTGGCCTGGGAACTAGAGAGAGAATTCAGGGACTATGAACTTCAGGCATCTCTGAAGTTGAGGGAAGAAGGGCTAAGCCACAAGAAAGGGCTGGAAACCTAAACAGGCCTCGTCACACACCGCAGAATGAATTAGGATCTAGCTCCAGCCAGCTCTTCCCTAGAAAACCATGTCTTCATTTGTAATACTTAGTTCTGCTTCAAAGAATAAATAGATAAAAAATGATAGAGCACATGAGTGGTTGTTGCCAACTTCTGATTAAAAAAAAAAGTTCATCAAAAACAACTTAACACACAAGAAAAGGAAGGAGTATTCAAACACAATTAGAATAACTAATTTGAAATGAAACATGAGAGCACAGACAAGAAACCTCATGACATGTCTGGGAAATCCCACTCCAAGCGTACATGGGCATAAGCAGAGAAGAAAAAAGACGCTGATTCACACTATTCCACTCTTCAGAGCCAGGTGGATGGGAGAGCTTATATTAACACATATACTCAAGTATAAGCCGACCCCCTTAATATTACCCTAAAAACTGGGAAAACTTAGTGACTCGAGTATAAGGCGAGGTGGAAAATACAGCAGCCACTGGTAAATTTCAAAAATAAAAATATATACCCAAAACAATTACAATAATTGAGGAATCAGTAGGTTAAATGCTGATACCCTCACATCAAATACAGCTCTGTTTGGACATACAGATGATGATGATGAGGAATCCAGTTTTGAAGGATTTTAACCTTTGTGATTTAGCTTGATTACCTGTTAAGCTAAGCGCACTGAATCAAATAACCTGTATGACCCGACTATAAGCCGAGTTCAGGTTTTTCGGCACAAATTTTTGGCACAAAAACTCGGCTTATACTCAAGTATATACGGTAACTTACTAATTCCTCATTTTCTTTTGTTAAATGTAGAAGCCAGGATGCTGATTTTTTCCCTCTGGTTTTCTAATCATGAGTCTCATTTTAGTTGCCTCTTACCTGTTGAGTAGTTATAATGTGTGGTGATGGCTTAAGTGAATGTTACAGAAGAGGAAGTTGGATGTGATCTAGATGGCAGTTAGTGGGCTTAGTTTAAAAGACATTTTTACTTGGAAAATAAATAAGAAGGGTCAACAGGTATTTTCTTGTGATCAGTGGTTTATCTGTTCTTTGCGTACCTTGAACACCACTGGTCTCTCAGGAATCTCTAAAACCTGTCTTGTCTCTGTCAGAATTCGTTTCTCTTTTTTCTGAAGAGATCAAAGCTTTTATGGGCATTATTTACTGTAGCCTCACAATATTCTAGGGAGCTAAGTAGAAGTTATGTGCCTCTGTCTTTGTTTTTAAAGCCGAGGAGCAGATAAATCTCTTCACCTAGGTTACACAATGAGGCAGAAATAGACTTCGTAGTCAGAAACATCTAATTCTGGCCCTCACTTCTAAGATGTAGTAGACTGTTTGGCCTTTCTCTAAACAAGCCTTTGACATTTAGGGTGTGTGGAAAGTATGTGCTCCTGTCAGGGTTTTGCTGTTTAGTTATTCTTTGACTGTTAAAGTAATGACTACAGGACTGAAGAAAATAGAAAGAACATCCAAGTCTTATTGCAGCTTCTGTGTTTAGTACATGTGAGCTTTGGACTCACATGTGCTTTAGTTCCTGGGAATTACTTTTATGTTTTTGTACTTGATTTAGAAAGAATTTTTCTTCAGGGCACTGCTGATATTGAGAATTTGGAGCAAAATGTGTTATTCAAGTTTTATGTATGAAAACTAAACTTTTGAAATAATAGGAGTTCTAATATTATGCTAAATTGAAAGAGGACTTGGGGAGATAATGGCAAAATTCTACATTTCAAAATGTAGTTTAGATCCCTTTTTCTTTTTTCTTTCTTTCTTTCTTTTTTTTTTTTGAGACAGAATCTCACTTTGTTGCTTTTGGGAGAGTGCTGTGGTGTCCTTTCTCACAGCAACTAACTCCTGGGCTCAAGTGATCCTCTTGTCTCAGTTTTTTCATTTTAGTAGAGATGGGGGGTCTCACTCTTGCTCAGGCTGGTCTTGAACTCCTGAGCTTAATCAATCCACCTGCCCCAGCCTCCTAGAATGCTATGATTATAGGTGTGAGCCAACATTCCCAGCCCTAGAGCCCTTGTTAAAACTTACGTCATTGCATTAAAATTTAAAACTGACTTAATTCATTAATCTGTGTTGTGACAGATTAAAGTTTTTAAAAACTAATTTGTTTACCTTATAATAAATATTTTTAAAGTAACTTTTCAAGTATTTATTGTTTTGACTATTTATTGCTCGGTGGTTATTTTACTTGACAATTTTATCTGTTTTGCTTTTGTGTGTGTGTGCGTCTGTAATGCTTATTTGGATTTTTTAACACAACACAGGAATTGTTTTACTTCTTTTCTTAAAGGGCTGCTTCTCAAATTAACTTGCATGCCTAAACCTGTGTTATAAGTCAAAGGGAATAGTTGAACTATTGTGTACAATTCTCTTATAAAGCACAGGTTTGCACCACTGTCTTGCCAATGTCTTAAACATTGCAATTTTCGAAAAATCTTTCATGCGCCTCCAACATTTCTAATTTGCGAATGAGTCTCCACTATATTTATCCCCTTGTGTTCTTCCACGTTTATTTTGCAGTGTAACATACTTGACAGTTGTAAATTTTTCCATATGTTCCATCTTGTAGAGATAAACAATGTGTGTGCTGTATATTTCTCTGAGCCTTGAAGATTTAATTTTGAAACAATTCCATAGAATTTTACAGTAGATTTTGGAAAGTCATTCACATAAGCATATTTTTCAGCAGAGAAGATAGTTGAATTTTCATCCTTTTAATATAAACTGGTTAACTGAACTTTTCCAAGGGGCTAAGTGCAACTTAATTGCTTTTCAAAGATTTACCAAGGCGATGCAGTTTGGATTTGAAAATCTTTAAAAGTACTAGTTAACATCATTAATGACCATTTTGTGGAACAAGTTCTCTAATTCTCTGAGTGGTTTACTTTGGCTAGAGGGATTAGTGAAATAGCGTTGGATTTCCTTGTAATTTCCTCTTTTATCTATTATTAAAAAGTTGGTATTGGCATGTAAAGATGACATCATTGTGGTAGTTTTTCATCTCCTAGAAAGAATCTTTATGATTCTTATAAAGTAGCCATTCTTTTATTTCTGGTTTCCTTAACAAATCAAGTTTTTCTGACTAGTTTTATTTGTGAAAATCTGTCTAAATATCTCTATTCTTAGCTTCATATCCCCTTTCTCCCTAGACAAATATCTGTTGCCTACATTCCTTCCCCCTCAAGATGCAATGGTGCTTTTATTATTTGGTTTTCTGAAGGCTTTAGGGTAGCTTGGGTTTATAAAATATACATGCTGTTATTTCTATCGGTTTATTTTTGTTGTTGTCATTTTTTAACACACAAAATTTACTACATTTATGCAAGAGGTTTGTAGTTTAGAAAACTCAAAATTGACATGTAAACCTAATGGTATTAGCAACAATGTGTGGGATGTGGTTCGTGGCCAATGATGTGCTGGAGCCAGCCCATTCCCAAGATCTAATGTTGAAATTTTCAGAGGTTTTGTGGGCTGCTTTATCTGTAAAAATTAAGCTATAAATTTTTTGATTATTTAAAAACAAAAATAAGTACTTAAAACTTTATACTTCATAACTATTTTTTACTACATTTTATTATTATCTATGCACTGGTTATTTGTATCTGTTGTCATCTGTAGTGCAAATACTATATAGTGGTATATATTACTGTATATATCTTCACAACTTTGTGTTCACTGACATATTGATAGGTTCATATCAGCCATGTAGAAGTGATTTTTTTGTTTGTTTGTTTGTTTGTTTGTTTTTATTGAGACAGAGGCTCACTTTGTCACCCTGAGAGTGCCATGGCGTCATAGCTGCTCACAGCAACCTCAAACTCTTGGGCTCAAGCCATTCTCTTGTGTTAGCCTCCCTAGTAGCTGGGACTACAAGTGCCCGCCACAACACCTGGCTATTTTTTTGTGTAGCAGGCCCTGGTGGGTTTGAACCCACCAGCCCTGGAGCGTGTGGCTGGTGCCCTAACCACTGAACTATGGGCGCCCAGCCCATGGTAGAAGTATTACTCCATGGAACACAGCAAACCCAACACATCAGGGCTTGATTTATTGTTTTATTGATTGTCTAGCCTTTAGAAAATGACAGAGACAATGTACATAAAGCATATTAAACTTAAATAATAATGACTATAACCATTATGCTATGAATAACAAAATGCTTGAGCAAATACTCTTTCAGTGCAGTATTTGAAAAGTGTTATTCATTGAGGTAGTAGTTCACATCGTGGCCACATGAATGAGTGAAGTTCTAACATATGTCTGTGTGCACTTTCTTTTTATTCATTAACTAGAACAAAATTTTCAACCTTCTATAGCAGAATTGTAAGGATGACATGTTACTTCACGTATATCATACATCGGGAAGCTTTTTATAGTTGTCTTTGAAAACCATGCTGTTCATAACCTGCTGCCTCTTTTCCACTCATGTTTGATTCCAGATTTCCTGTTTGCTCTAAAGGTTACTGTTAAAGGGTATAACAAATTTGATTATAAAGTATTCAATCATCCATATCGTCCATATCCATTTGGCCACAAATTACCTTACAAAACTTTTGTAGAAAAAGGGAATATCATAATTCTGCAGCTATGAAATCATAGTTTTTCATTTCTTGGGGGGAATAATCCTATTGTTTATCCAATTGTTGTATCCAATTGTTGTTGGTAGGTCCTTTAGATTGGTTAATTTAAGGATGAAAGAGAAAAATAGCTGAATCCAACAGCATTTGTTTTCCTTAATCACAGGGATGCCTGATGATTCATGATAGCATAGTTAATTAGTATCTATGGGTAAGTGTGAGTGTGAATATTATTTGGTTCAAGTGTGGCTTCTCTGACTTGAATGACTGTAGAACTCTATCACATACTTGCTCCTTGTAATGGGCTAATCTGGTGAAGCTGTTGCCTTTAAGTCATTTGGTAACACTGTCTAAATTGATGTTTCCCAGACTTGAGTCAGTTGAGTACCATCTTCATCATTTTTGTCATACCTATGTATTTCTTGTACTTTTATTTACTTAGTCATTTTTTAAAAATTTAATTTAGCTTTATTTATTTTTTAGAGACAGATTCTTACTCTGTTGCCCTGGGTAGAGGGCCAGGCTGTCATAGCTTACAGCACTCTCCTGAGCTCCAGTGATCCTCTTACCTCAGCCTCCCAAGTAGCTGGAACTATAGGTGCCTGCCACCATGCCTGGTATTTTTTCATTTTTAGTAGAGACAGAGTCTTGCTCCTGTTTAGGCTGGTCTCGAACTCCTGAGCTCAAGCAGTCCACCTGGCTTGGCCTCCTAGAGTGTTGAGATTATAGGCATGAGCCACCACTCCTGACTCAGTAATTCTTTAAATTGACTTTTTCTTTTAAATTTAGCTTTATCCTAAGTGATAATAATTACGAAATCTTGGGCTTAAGGTGACAGTTATTTTTTAATACCTATTAATACCTATTTACTTTATAATACCTATTAAAATATTCCCTAACAATTTTAATTTTTAAAAGTTTTTCCTTGTACTGGCAAGATGGTGTATGTACCACCTTTGGGAAATACTGTGCTAGTGATGATAGTAAATAAGGCATTAGGCGTAATAGTTTTGTTGATTCCTCAAATCAGTGTTATGAGTTAAGCATTGCTATCTTTGTTTAATAAACAACACAATGAAAAATCAGAGAAGTAACTTCCACAAGATCATAAGGCAAACTGCAGCTTACCTTGCCAAGAGCCATACTAGCCATCGTTCTGTGCAGCTGCTTGGCATCACCTGGCAGGTTGTTGGAAATGCAAAATCTCTGGACCTACTCCAAACTTTCTGAATCAGAATCTGCATCTTAACAAGGTGCTCCAGGTAATTGTCGTACACGTTGAAGTGTGAGAAGCAGAGAACTAGATTTTTGAGCATTCTGTTTCCCATAAGAGAAAATGGATGACTTGGTCACTGGTTTGGCCGGTCTCCTTTTATCTATGTGGTGTTATTGTCTTCATGGCACACTGTTTGAGCTACAACTATGTTAAGAAATTTGGTATTGATGGGAGGGTAGGAGATAATATTCTCAGTTGTTTTAATTATTTTTCTCTCCTCACATCATTATTTGTCCACTCTCCTTCATTCCTTAGTTGTGGTACCAACAGTAAGCTGAGGGTCAACATTTTCTCTCTTCTCTCCTTGTTTCTTTCCACAGCAGCCACAGAGCAAGTTCTTGCCCTTTGGAATGAGCTGGTGGTTTTTTCCCACATACCCCAAACATATAGAACCTGAAAACTGTCTGCAGTCCTAATACACATGCTCAATTCTTCCAGGGTGGTTGTAATAGTATGTATGCCATCCTGACTCCCGGCTTCTTTCCTCCTCTCTCCAGTTCTTTGTCCCTCAGCTGTCTTCCTGCTTGTTTTTCTTTCTGCTAAGATGTGCTGCATCTGCATCCTTGGGGCCTTTGTTTTCCACCCTACCCTTCTGCTGTTGCTGCCAAAATTGTAAATGTAATATAAGCAGCAAGCAGCCTTAAGAGACCCCATATAGATAGTCTTCTGGAAATGGTCAAAGTGTTGGGAATGTGATGGGTGGGTCTGGGGAGATCAGCATGCCTATGACTGATGAATGGAGCTGGCTTTAGATTCTGAAGTACTTCATTATATCATCAACATTTCATCAGTGTATTGTCTTTGTGGTTTCTTCATAGACTTTCCTTCTAAATTCTGTGTCTGCAGGGTTTCTAAACACTGTAGCTAGTTTGTACAGTTACAGGACCTCTTTCTTGTTATTTATATGGTTGTTTATTCTGTCTCCAATAACTAATCAGTTATTTGAGATGAGTAGAAGTTGGGACTATTCATGAGGCCTGAGCTTGCTTTCTTGCTCACTGGTGGCTAGATACTGGTCATTTTCTTAAGTTTGAATAGTGTTCAAGGGGAGTTGACTCATTTGAATTATAGGAGGTACTGAAAGAAAACCATATTATTCATTACATTTTCTAAGGCAAGAAACAAAGAGAAATAGTGTTTCTTAGCTTGGTAATTTCAGACTCCAAGATTTGTTTATCAACCAACTTTAGACATCTCTCCCCAACCCAAATTTTATTTTTATGGTCTTCAATTTTGCAATCATTTAGAATTGAGGGTTTTTGTTTTTTTTTCTTTTCTGCCACATTTTTTTGGTATACACCCTTTTTCCCTGCCCTCCTCTGCCATACTTTTGTTTTCTTGAGAAAAGGAGAGTCCCTCTTACAGAGTAGAATAAACATTTCTTTGTGAAGTGTGCCTTATTTATGCTTCAGGGAGTATCAGTGTGTATACAGTAGAGAGGGCGATGGGGCTCTAGGCGTGCCAAGTCAGCTCTTTGTGCATGTTGAGGCCAAAGAGCACGTTAAGCAGGCTGAAAAATTTTAACAAGTTAGAACATTTTATAATTTCCATATTTATCAAACATGTCAGGAGATGGGATCACAAAGCCTTCCAGGGATTAACTGCCTCTTGGACTTGAACTGCTTTATTAAGATGGAGGAAGCCAAGTTCTCAACACCCCATGATTTGTTCTAATAACTGCAAGAGCCAGAATATAGGTGATCCTTGCTGAATGAAAGGTAATCTTAAGGCTAAAATGCACTTTGAATGGGGAAAAAATTTTTCTCTCAACAGATGGACTATGTGTGAATTTTTCTTCCAGAGTTTAGGAGTCTGAAGTTTATTTATCTAGAGCTTCAGTTTTATTAATACTCTCATTGGTGGTTCTTGACCTTTGATACTTAAAGACTTAAACTATGAAGTCCCTAAATAGAAGGCATTCAAAAACATGAAGACATTCCGCCAGAGGGGTGATGATTGGCTTTTGGGGACTTGGCAAAACATTGGAGAGTTATTATTTGTTTTCCAATGTTTGGGGTTTGGCTGATCCTAAAATGCATTTTGTCAGGCACTCTCCTTTGAATTTTAATACGGAGTATCTTGTGTGGAATTTAATTGGTGATTCATTTGCATTATACTCATCAGAATACCGTTTTGGAAAAGATATTTGATGATTGAGAAATATTAGCTTTACAGTCTTTCGATCCCAAATTTTTCTTAGATGCTGAGAAAAATGGAATTCAAGCCCCAAATATTTTCAGTAAGATTTGGGATTTGGATCTTCAACTAAGTAATAGTTTCCAAATTTGTCTGTATTACTTTCTCCACAAAAGCAAACCAGACTCTACTTCTCTGACCTGATCTGCAAATCTTTAGAAAATTGCATAGTTGATGTGCATCTTTGAGCCAATATTTAATTTGAAAATTAATTTTAAAAAGGGTTTTCAAAATGTAAGTAGAGAGACTAGCCCTCTTCTGGAGGAATAAGTTGGAAATAAAAAAAAATAACAGAAATAACAGCACCCTCCAGACTGAGCATAAGGTAGAACTTCAGTCCAAAACCAAACCATTAGAGATGGGAAAACCCCTGAGGGGACAACAGTTAAATAAAATGCTGTGAAGTAGCTTTTCCATTACAGTCTGCAGGAAAAGTTGTGAAAAGCTGAGGCTTCACAAATGAGGACTCAGCCATAAACTTTCTAAAGAACAGGGAAGGGATGGGGCTGACCATGGCACTCACCTCGCTACTGCTTGTTGGGCTACAGCAGAGTGTGATGGTGAAAACAGGTCTCTTCTTGTCTGCCATCAGCTTTCTAACTTTTGTAACCGGCCCAGAAAAAGCAGTGCCAGTGACTCAAATGACAGCTCACTGTTTCCTTGAGAAAACAACAGTGCAAACATGCATCCAATTTTTTAAACAAATCGACACACAGATTTTCACAATCAAATTATTTTGAAATCAAAGGGTAGGAAGTGTAAGTGTTGGGAAATACTAGAAACTCTTATTTGTTTCAAATGGTGGTCTGAAGGAGGCATAAGCATTGGGCCAGTGTTGAGGATTTTCTTCTCTCTCTTGCTTAATGTGTTCTTCAAACTGTTTAAAATGGGAAAAAGGAAGATCTGTTTTGGGTCCTTGACCTTATCCTGGCACTGATTTATAGAGTATTAGGTGATCTACATAGATCCACACTGGTTTAAGTCTAAAAAAGTTTTTTTTTTTTTTTAATTTGGACTAACATTCTATGTATTTCTTTAAGTAACTCCAAGTATTCCTTTGAGCATAAGAAAAATTTATGTTTTTCTTCTTCTGAAACTTGCAGTCCTGGTTACCTTAAAACAGACAACTCAGAAAAGATCCATTTTATTTCTCATTCTTCTCTCTCTCCCCCTCCTACCATGCCTCTTACCCCTTTCTTTCTGGCTATAATCTAATCAGTGTATGCTTGTCAGTGACCAGTGGAAAGGAATATTCTCACATTTAGTTTTTGCCAACTATAATCTGTGTTGCTACAGGCAGGATTTTTGTGAAGTTGAAAGAAAGGTGTGGGTTGCGTGAGTCTGAAGCTTTTCTTTTTTAGAAAATTGAAATGACTTGCCACATTTTTGAGAGTATGCCTTAGGTTTGGATAATAAAGGAGATAGATAAACACTTTAAAGGCAGCCCTTGTTTTATGTTTCTTATCTGCCACAGTGTAGTAGGGGTTGAATAAGATCGTTATCAATTTTAATTTAGTTGATTTTTGAATGTGAAGATAAATTATTTAATTCTGTACCTTAATATGTAATCCAGAAGCGGTGAATGGTACACCTTCCTGCCAAAAATTTATTATTAACCTTACAGGAAAAAAAGCCCAATGAGGATTATAGAAGTAAAAAGTAACTTAATTTAGTTTTTCTAAGTTTTTTTAAATACAGAAACGGATAAAATATTCTACACATCTGCATTTGAAACTAACATCAAGAGGCAGAGCATTCTCATGAGTAAGTGTATGAAACAATGATTTAAAAATACCTTATTCTGTATTTATTGCTGTTCTATGGGGTAAGGGAAAAGGAAGCAACATATCTAACCCCTAGGAGATGATGATTTAACTGCTTAGTAGCACTTTAAGAAGAAAATCTTTGGAAGTTTTTTTAGGGTTTAAAATAACTAGATTTAAAAATATATAAATATTGGATTCTTCAAGTGAGGAAGCAGCAGCTTCCCGCCTTTCCTCCCAGAGATGCAGTCACAGCAGCAGCCACTTTGGCTCCTCCTGGGCAAATGGTAGAATACCTCATCTTTTTGTAGAGAAGGTTCTGTGGAAGAGCTAGTTTCTCTGTAGCCTTTTAGAACATTGCTGTAAAAAGTTTTAAAGCCATTTTTAGTGTTGTGGTTTTCAGTATAAAATGGGACAGTTCTCTAATTATTGACACTTGTCTATAAATCAGAAAATTATGTTTGGTCTAGTTTAAGCTCATTGTATGAAGACTCTTCCATTTTTAGTATCACTTTTATGATATGTGTACTTTCAAAAAATAGGATTTGGGTTTTTAAAAAAAATTCTAATTATTTCCTATGTCCCAACAATAGTATGAGGCTGTTTCATATACTCACTATATAGAAGTTTTTATTATACTATCTAGCTATACAAATAAGGTTAATTTATTTATGTCTACATAAATAAGATTTCTACTTAGAAGTCTCTGATGAGTCTTTTTTTTTTGGAGTCAGAGTCTTACTTTGCTGCCCTCACCCATGGTAAAGTGCTGTGGCTTCACAGCTTACGGAAACCTCAAACTTTTGGGCTCAAGTGATGGTCTTGCCTCTCAAGTAGCAGGAACAATAGGCAGCCACCACAATGCCCAGCTATTTTTAGAGACAGGGTCTCACTTTTGCTCAGGCTGGTCTCAAACTCTTGAGCTCAGGCAGTCCGCCTGCCTCGGCCTCCCATAGTGCTAGGACTACAGGTGTGAGCCACTGCGCCTGGCCTATTTTTGTTTTTTATACATTTAAATTTGTATTGAGACCAGAAAATGAAAGAATAGCGGACAGGCAGCTTTCAAAGAGAGGGAACAAGTGGAAGGCAAATGATAGTTATGAGAAGTATGGTCCTTTCTCTGAGAGAAAAATTCTAACAATCTCTACATGTTAGGGAAAGTAAATCCCTTTCTGCCTGCCCCTCTTCTGTGCAAAATCCTAGTAATATTGAGTATTTTAAAGTATAATTATGGAAGAAATGTGGGCCTGTTATGGGAAATTTGAAAAGAATGAGAAGAAATACAGAAGAGCAACCACCTCTAACACCCAAAGCTTTTTAGCACATCTCTTTCTAACCCTTTTCCATAATTTAACTTAATTGAAACCATGCTGAATAAACCTGATTGGCCTGCTGTTGTTTTAAAGGAGCTCTATTTTATGCTCTCATTTTGAGTAATTACAATGTGCCAGGCATTGTGTTAAGCATTTTACAAATATAACCTCCTCTCATCAACACTGTGAGGGTGGAAATTGTTATACCTTGTCCTTGTGTTTCAGGGAATATCTACAAAAGAGTCTGCTTCTTTAATTGGACTTCACTCTATGATAATAGAAACGACGTTTTTCATGGATGCTGTTTTTAAAAAAATTTTTCGAGGTTTTATTTTGGAGGGAAGAGGAACCTGTCCATTTTAAATATTGAAATATTTTTAACTGAAATCTTATCAATACTGTTCAGTGTGTCAACAAGTTCTAAATTGTGCAGAAGTCTTACCAGAAGAAAGACTGCTTTGAAAATGATAGGGAATACTTGTTGGGTCACTCCTTCAATGCCTAGATTTGAGTATCTGAGGGCGTAACAGAATTTTACAATATTTAGTTAGCTACATAATGAGCAATCACAACATATTTTAGGTATTTGGTAAGAGGTTAGATTGGCCTGCCTTAAGCTTATAAGACAGAAATGAGTCTAGAAATTAGTAACTTGGGTACTTTGTTGGCTATTAGAAACCTTGGGGCAGGAGTGGGTAGCACTGATCACTGATGCTTGCCTCAGAAGACCTATCCAACTAAGGGCTCCGCTGACCCAAGGCCTTTCAATCTATCCTTCTTAGTCACTCCTTGCTCTGTCCTTTTAGATGACAAACAACTCCCAATTCCCCTGCGCCAGGACTCTTTGGAACTGCTGTTCAGACTTGCAGACTTTGCAGTAAGAGTTCCCAAACATTCCTTCAAAATGTCTCTTGGGTTTGCCCTTGCACACTTGTTACTGTAGCTGAGATACCGATCCAGCTCTGCACCAGCCCTTCTGCTTCTGTCTCCACTCCTCACCTCCACATTTATCGTTCTAAAACTTTTCTCTTATATCTTTCCTCTGCTCAAGAACGCCTTGAGCATTATGCCTAAATTTTTCTGTTTCTTCTTTGAGGCCCTCTGTAATCTGAGTGCTTCTTTCCAGCATGTCTATTTTGAACGCGAGCGAAGCTTTTTTTGCCGTCCAGTGGTTTATATCTCAACTTGTATGTCTTTGGCTGTATTTTTCACAGGTCTAGAATATCTTTATTATTTAATTTATTGAAGTTTTTCTAATCTTCAAGTCCTATTTTTTCTATTACGTATTCACTAATTCAGTCTACTTAGTTGTTTACTTTCTCTGTACTTTCCTTATAAACAAGTCATGTTTTTATGAAAGTTATTTTTCCCGAACTAGGTTATAAACTTCATCACAGAAACTGGTACCCTTCAAAAGCTAATTCTTTTTGTTTCTTCTCTTAGCTCTGTCTTCCTCCCCATCACTCCTCTTTGATATTTAACATAATTTCACTGGATATCCTTTTTTCTCCATCGTCTTTCTTTCTCTTTTTCTGACCTGTCAGTATACTAGCATACCTTAGTGTGTATCATCTTGCAGTCTATAACAAAAAGTTTATTTTTTCTTCATAATATTACATAATGTATTTTCATGCAAAACATTTTTTAATCCTGCATGAAAATATAAAGAAAGAGCACATGAATTCCCATTGCCATGAACAGTCCACTATGGAAATTTTGATGAGTGTCTTTTCAGGTATTTCTGTTCACGCACACACAGAATTTGATATGTGTGCCATGCTGTTTTTTCATGAATGTCTTTTTTAAAATGCAGATTATTTGGGGGGAAGGAAATTTTCCTCCCCTCTCCTTCTGTCTCTCCTCCCACCATCTCTTTAAGGATCCTTGTTAACAAGCTTTATGTTTAAGAGTTCACTAAGCCCATTTAATCATATACAAACTCATTATACCAGCGTATAAAAAAATGTATACACATTTTAAGAAATGTTATCTATATATTACTTTTTGAAAATGAATTGAATTATGGTAGCAATGTATAATGTGACATTCGCTCAAAAGATGACATTAATCAAATGAATGTTAGCATCACCAAGAGACAGATATGAAAAGGGTAGCTTTTTCTCTTAAAATGTGTATATGGTATAAATAGAGGAAAGGGCTGTATTTTGCCAAAATGGAATCATCTACATATAGGTCTTTTAGATCTTTCTTTTTTCATTTAACTATATATTAAAAAGATTCTTCTAAGAGAATACTTCATATTCAACTCCAGAAGTAATATTAACAGGGGATTTAATTAATAAGGGAAAATTTGATTAGATAACCAGATTCTAAGTAGGTATATGTTAATAGCTTTTCTAAGTGTCAATAAATAACCAGCTGAGAAAGAAAGAGTACTTCTATTCAAAATGTTTAATAAAAGGGAAAGATTTTTAGAACCTCAATTCTCTAAAAAACTGGATAGACTGGGCTGGGCATGGTGGTTTATGCCTATAACCCCAGCATTTTGGAAAGCTGAGGCGGAAGGATCACTTGAGGCCAGGAGGAGTTCAAGACCACCCTGGATAACATGAGACCTCATCTCTGAAAAAAAAAAAAAGAAATAAATTAGCCGGAGGTAGTGGTGCTTGCCTCTAGTCCTAGCTACTCAGGAAGCTGAGGTGGGAAGATTGCTTGAGTTTGGCAGTTCAAGGTTGCAGTGAGCTATAATCATGCCACTGACTGGATAATAGAGTGAGACCCTGTCTCTAGAAAAACAAACACAAGAAACTGGATAAAATCATATTAAAGTTTACATGGAAAAATTAATGGTTGAAAAGAACCAAGAAGTTTATCTACTTTTTAAACTTAAATAAAATTAAGCCACACGAAGGGGCTCCTATCTGAAGGCAGGTGGGAGGATCCCTTGAGTTCAGAGGTTCAAGACCAGCCCAAGCAAGAGCAAGATCCCATCTCTATTAAAAATAGAAAAATTAGTGGGATATTGTAGTAGGCATCTATAGTCCTAGCTACCTAGGCGGCTGAGGCAGGAGGATTGCTTTGAGGTTGCTGTGAGCTAGGCTGAGGTCATGGCTCTCTAGACTGGACAATAGAGTGAGACTCTGTCTCAAAAAAAAAGAAAATGCATCATATGTTTTCACTGTGGTGCTATATTCTTCTACAACGTGACTTTTAGTGCTTGCAGAGTATTTTGACATATGAATATACTATATAATTTATTTCATTAATATATTTCTGAAATGTATGTTGCTTGTTTTTAATTTTCTCTTTTTTGCTATTATACATATATGCCATAGGGAGAATCCTTATGGATAAACTGTTGTGCACAATCATGGTTATTTATATGAAATAAAAACGTAGTGAAATTGCTAGGTAAATTTTCGCATTTTTAAGACCTTGCCATAACAGTTCCCATTATTGCACTTGCTAATAGAGATTGTTAATCTGGTTCCTATTGGTATCTCTGTTTACTAGACAGGCTCAACATGTTTTTCATGTTTGTTTGACATTTATATACTTTACTTTTTTTTGGTATGTGGTGTTTTTAGGAAAAAATATAATGGAATTAATTTACTAGCTATCAAAACTAAAAAGAAAACTCCTTTGAGGTTTAAGGCATTTGACGTGTAAATGGTATACAAACAGGTAGGCAAATTACACATAATAACTAAACTATAGACTCCAGTTTTGTTGAATGTCACAGAAAGATCGGATTTCTCTTCATCTCAATCTGCTTCAACCTCAAGGGCAGTTAGGGCATTAACTGTCACATCTTAAGGAAGTAGGTTACCAGGAACACTTTCACTTCTGGAGTATTATCTTAAATTAAAATTTCTTCTTAGATTTACTTTGGATAACACCATCAAAGCATGTTTCTTCAACTTCTGATATCAATACGATGCAATATAATAGTAATGCAATGCAATAATAGTAATAGTAAAGTCTAATATATCCAACATATGCTGTATGTCAGACATTGTGTGGTGTGCCTGGGATGTAATATTTAAGTAATTTTCCCTTTTTGCTGATGAAGACACTTACCCCTAACAGCAGTTAACTCATCAAGTGAGAGGACAGAGCCCTGGAATTGGCCGTGTTACCGCTAACTATAATCATTCTGTCTATTCAGTCTTTTCTTTCTTTACTCCTAACTCTTGCTTCCCCAATTCTAGTCAGTTCTATATCTCTTTATTATTTTTCTCTCTTGATGTTTTCTTTTTACCTGTCCCACTTTCATGGATTCCTGTCATATAGATACCAAGCTGTGTCTTATTTTGCCTCTTTTTATTGTGTCTTATCACTCATTAGTTTTTTAGATAGCCATATTTGTATTTAACCTATGTTAGCTTGATCTTCATCTGCAGAAAAAAAGGAGTAATAGCTCCTACTCATTCAGTTAGAAAGAATAGTAATTTTTATAGTTTTGAGATAGAGTCTTGCTCTGTTGCCTGGGATGGAATGTGGTGGTTGCTTATTGCAGCCTCAGACTCTGAGGCTCAATCAATTCTCCTATCTTAGCCATCTCAGGAGCTGCAACTACTGGCACATGCCACTATGCCTAGTTAATTTTTCTTTTTTCTTTTTATCCTTGCTCTTGTTAAGGATGATCTTGAACTCCTGGCCTCAAGTGATCCTCCTGTCTCTGGCCTCTAAGAGTGCTAGGATTACAGGTGTGAGCCACCACACCCAGTCAGAAAGAATGATAGTTCACCTTAACGTTTAATTGAGGTGTGAGCTTTACTTTTTATGTATTGATTAGTTTTCTAGTAGAACAGTTCTTGAGAAATGGGAAGCTGTAGTACTGTTTTTATTTTAGGCCTTTAGAGCATAGTTTTGAAATAAAAGCTATTTTTTCCTTGAGTAGTTCTGAAAAATTGAGTTATATATGAAAAAAAAAAGAAAAATCATCTCTAGAAATTTAGTTGGAAACTTAAAAGTATGGATCAATTTTTAGGAATGCCTAAGTGAATCTTTGACATGAATAAGTTGTCTGGTTGTGTTTGCTTTATTCTTTGGAATTAAAAAATATATGGGATGGGCAGAACCCATCTGTTCAGGAAATCTGTCATATCCAGCCATTGACTTGTACTTCCTTGGGTTACCAGGATACTAGGATAAGACCTGGCTTACAGAAAGTGCTAATAAATATAAATTGCCTGGGAGAATAACTGAATGAATGACTTAATGGTAGAGACTGAGAATGAGAAAATAGAATGGTGGTTTTGGAAGTGATTGTATCCCTCAGCTAAGCCTGAAACTCTGGGCCATTCCATCTGTATAGTTCTTGTATATCCATGGCCAACTTTTCTTGTCAAGAAGAAAGAATCGTTTGGATTCTTGATAAACTACCTTTATTCCTAATCTTTCTATGAGTACAAGAATTTATTATCTTGAATGATAGAGTTCTTAGAACCCTTACATTATTTTAAATCCTTAATTTCTTCTGAGAGTTCACTGTGTCTGACAAATACTCTAAGATAATTCTTTTGGTAAAATGTGAACTCACTTTTGTCTACAATCAGGCTGACACATGTGTGTTGTGAACAATATGAGTATTTAGGCTGATATATTGTCCATATATACACATATAATAATACACAGACTTGGGCAGTGCCTGTGGCTCAAGGAGTAGGGTGCCAGCCCCATACACTGGAGATGGCGGGTTCAAACCTGGCCCCTGCCAAAAACTGCAAAATAAATAAACAAATAAATAAATAAAATAAATAATACACAGACTTTTTTCCCTCTGAACTGTTTTGGAATTGAAGACATGATATGTAAATTTACCCTTAATGCTTCCATGTATGTTTCCTGAAAACAAGGACAGTCTCTTATATAACTATGATATAATTATTAAAATCAGGAAGTTAACATTGATAATATTATTATCTAGCCTACAAACCATATTCATGTTTTTTCTGGTTAGGTCAAATAATGGTCCCATAATTGACCTTTTTAATAAGTCAAAATGTCTAATCACATGTTGCCTTCAGTTGCCATTCCTCTTAATGTTTAATCTGAGACAATTTCATTCTTTGTCCTCTACAACATTGATATTTTTGATGAATGCCAGCCTGTTATTTTATAAAATGTTCTTCAATTTGGGTTGATCTGTAGTCCTTTGTGGTTATATTGAGGTTATGTATTTGTGGCGATAATACTAGAATAGATATTTGTCCTTATCTATCCATACGAAAAACCATAAGTTCATACTAATAACAACAATTTCAATTCAGCACCACAGTGTTCGTTCTATCATTCCTCCTTCAACATTAAGAAGCCTAGTTTCATTATCCTCAATGTGTTTACTCAATCCTGTACTCAATGTGCTTACTGTACACAATGTACATTATCCTCAATGTGCTTACTCAATCCTATACGTGAAAAAAGCAATTTCAGAAATGCTAACCTGTGTATCTGCAAAAAGGAGCCTTTCTAGTTAGTGTTTAGTATTTAAGTGCTTTTTGTTTTTTGCCTGAAGACACTTTGTATAAATACTATGTTCAGAAGTTACATGGGTTAGTTTTTATTCCCTGCCCTACCCATTACCTCCATCAAATGTGGTTTTCATTTGAAATACAAGTTTGATTCATTTGTTTCTATTTAGATTTCATTTTAGAGTTTACTCTTTACCACTGAAGTATGTGTGTGTAAGACATCAATATGTCCCCCAAAGTAGGAACTGTACAAAAAATTATATTCAGCACCTCCCATTCCTTCTATGTCATTCCCATCCTTCCTTCTTTCCACCTACTCCATGTCACTATCTAATCTATTTAATTCTTTTTTTAAATCTATTTAATTCTTATTTATCCTTCCTGTGTTTCTTTTTGTGGATATGTATATACTTTTGATAGTAACGATTTCTTATTTCCTCTTTCTTATTTATACAAAATGACATACTATAGATCATTTTCTATTCTTTTCTTCTTTTCTTAACAATACATCTTTAAATCATTCCAGATCAGTTCATAGATTTTCCTCATTCTTCTTTACAACCTTATACTATTCCATTGTGTCATTATACCAAAATATTACATTTTTGAAACAATCTTTAATGTATTATTGAGCCTATGTTTTATCCTTTAAAAATAGCATAGTGAACTAATTGGGTCTAGGTGGTAATATTTTTATAGTATTGTGAAATCAATATTTGATCTTTGTCCGTTTTTTTTTGTGTACAACTCCTAAAATTCTTGGACTCTCCAAAGTGATTTTTTTTTTTTTTAAATTGAGACAGAGTCTTACTTTTTTGCCCCTCTGTAGAGTGCTGTGGCATCACAGCAACCTCAAACACTTGGGCTCAAGCAATTGTCTTGTCTCAGCCTCCCAAGTAGCTGGGACTAAAGGCACCCACAATAACACCCAGCTATTTTTTGTTGATGTTGTTGCTGTTTATTTGTTTGGCAGGCCCAGGCTGGGTTTGAACCACTAGCCCCAGTGCATGTGGCAGGCACCCTAACCACTGAGCTATGGGCACCCCACCCCAAACTGATTTTTTAAAAAAATATATGTTTATGAGATCAGTGGTGGCTGGTAGTTCTTAGAGAGCTTCAGGGTGGGGCTGGTCACTGGAAAGAACAAGGTTTGATAGTAGGGTTCAGACTTTCACTTTCCAATCTCTGGAGAGGGAATAGGGACAAGGGATTAAGTTGATGACCAATGGACAGTGGTTTAATCAACCATGCCTATATAATGAAGCCTACATAAAGCCCCTAGACAACAGGGTTCAGAGAGCTTTCAGATAGCTGAGTATGTGAAGGTCTTGGAGGTAGCACCCCAGGGAGGGCACGGAAGTCTTGTGCCCCTTCCTCCACACCTCTCCCTATGCATCTCTGCATCTTTATCCTTTGTAATATCCTTTATTTTTATTTATTTATTTTTTTAGACACAGAGTCTCACTTTATTGCCCTCGATAGAGTGCTATGGCATCACAGCTCACAGCAACCTCCAACTCCTGGGCTTAGACAATTCTCTTGCCTCAGCCTCCTGAGTAGCTGGGATTACAGATGCCCGCCACAACACCTGACTATTTTTTGTTGTTGTTGTTGCAGTTTGGCTGGGGCCTGGTATATGGGTCCAGCGCCCTACCCACTGAGCCACAGGTGCTGTCCATGTAATATCCTTTATAATAAACCAGTAAATATAGGTAAATGTTTTCCTGAGTTCTGTGGGCCACTCTAATATATTAATCAGACCCAAGGAGAGGGAGTTGTGGGAACCCTGATTTATAGGCAGGCAGTCAGAGCACAGGCAAAACAACCTGGGGCTTGCAACTGGCATCGGAAGAAGGGTGGTATTAGGGACTGTAGCTTTATTTACCATGTGGAGTCTGATATTGTCTGCAGGAGGATAGCATCAGAATGAAGCTGAATTAGAGGACACCCAGCTGGTGTCTCTTGAAGGATTCCTTGCTTGATGTGTGGAGAAAGTCCTCTCCCTCCATCTGCTCATAGAAATCTCTGTGCTGATTGTGGTATGAGAGCAGAGGAAAAATTGTTTGTGTTTTTCCACCAAGTATGTTATAATAATTCTCTTAAAGTTGACAATTTAGGAATAAACTAACATTCCTGACAAATGAAAATAACTTGTCTAAATAGGTAATTATTGGAAAATTAATTTTCACATTTATAAAAATGAAAGTATTGGCTTTGGTGATCTCTAATATCCTTTCCATTTTTTTTCATTTTAAAAAAGTTTTTATTAAGTCATAACTGTGTACATTAATGCATTTATGGGGTACAATGTGATAATTTGAAATATAAAGTGGAAAGCTTACATCAAACTTGTTAATATAACCAATACCTCACTTATTTGTTGTGGTAAGATATTTATACTCTACTCTTAATAGTTTTAAAATGTATCATTATATTATGCACAGTAGATGAGGTCCCACCAAATACCCTCCCTCCTCCCGGCCTCCCCCCTCTCCTCCCCTCTTCCCTCTTTCTTTCTGGACTATAGTTAAAAAGAGTTTTATCATTCATATGAAAATGTAGGTGATTATGTATTCATTTCAAAATAGTACTGAGTACATCGGATATTTTTTCTTTCATTTTTTTTTGACCATATTTTGCTGATTTATTTTTTTAATTATTTTTTTATTTTTTTAATTATTATTAAATCATAGCTGTGTACATTAATGCAATCAAGGGGTAGTATTTAGGTCATTTCAAAAGTTTTGTCCGTTTTTATGAGTCTACTTTAAACTGTAATATCTCAGTGAATATTTATTCAATTTAATTGAAATAAACGCCATTTGAATCAGTGCACTTTTGCCAACATAACACAAGTCGATTAATTC
>CAUYPK010141603.1:0-25758 GCA_963574355.1 Loris lydekkerianus | reverse complement strand
ATAGAAATAATCCAAGAACAAGGAAGACAAAAGGTAAAGATGCCTTATCAGAGTTAATCCAGCAAAGTACGTACACACCTTTCCAAACCAAGAATATCTTGTTTAGAGATAAACAACAATGGAGATGAACCACAAAGGGTGGGGTTGTCTGTTCTGTCTGCCTACTTCTCCATATGACTGAAAGTTTTTGTGTAGAGGTAGGGGATTAAGTACAATGGTCCATTGCCCGAGCCAGATGCTATGTCTCCAGCTACGACCTGGCGAAAGCCCTCCAGGATATTCTTTCCTTAAAGGCGTGACTGTCTGCATTTTTCAGCAAAGCCGTTTATGTGAGCTGGGGGAGAATATCCCCCAAAACTCACATCTAGCCCTAGTACTGGAAATGTCCCTTCTCAGGGTCTCATAACTTCAAGGAGCACAAATGATACTGATTCACCTACAAGGGTGCAGTGGACTGTGCTCCTTCTTTTGACTTTATTTTTTCCCTGCAAACTCTCATCTGTAGTCAGAACTCAAGACTGAGAGGTGACTTAATTGATCCTCCTGGGGCCTTTGTTTGATTCCAGATTATCCTTTCTTTGCTCCATTGTCAAGACATTCTCCTCAGTCTACATTGCCTTCTTTCCTACATATTGAATTTTTGTCAGATATATAGAATAGCTACATTTTTGCATATGAACTTGAATTTTCCTTCTTAAAAAAAGAAGTGAGGTAAGTAGAGGTCATTTGAAATATTAGGTCATGAAATTCAGAGAAATCTAACAATCACAGTCACATAGTTTATCCTTTGCTAAAATATAATGGTTCTGGGTGTCTAAATTCATTCTATGCCCACCTTCAGTCTAATAGCAGAATTGATCTCAGAAGGAAAGGCCATCTCACTTCACATTCATGCATCTTAATTTACCTTAACTGCAAAGGTTCGAAGGCAGCAGGGCCAGGAACCAGGATGATCATGACATTGTAAGATAAAAATCAAGAGGCAGAATGATCTCCAGAGGCTAGAACACTGCATAAAAACCATTAAAATGAAATTGACTAAGGATAATTATAACTGCCTTGAAGTTAAAAAATATCGGTGTGTAAGAATAGATCATAGGACACTTGGCTTGAACACTTATTATTAGTGAAATGAACTGGAAGTTGGGAAGTTTAACTGAATGGGTTGGAAGTCAGGTGCAGCTTTAACAAAGTGCTCATCAAATTATAATGCATTGGGAGAAGTAGAATATTGTCACTAGAAGTGACAATCTCTTTGTATTTGATTAGTACATATTTATTTAAGAATTTTATAATGTTTTTGATATGCTATGACAACATCCAGTAAAGGAACACCTGGATAGTGTAGAAATCACCTGTCATGAAAAATTAGCAGAAGAAATGACCCCCTGTTTGATTACATGAAGGGCCCCCTATGCCCGTATGTATAGTTTATCTAGTAGATGATTCAGTGGTAAAAATTATGGAGAGTAAGGAGACACATAGAAAAGAACTTTGTAAATACTCGGCTTCAGTGATATAAAGGCTTTACTATGAGTTACCGGGGAGATTCAACAGAGGGGCTGAATACTGCCTTCTCTGTCACCCCCTAGCCCAACCTGTCCCTCAGGTGGCCAAGGAAGCAATGCAAAGAAACAGGAACAGAGCAGAGTTTATCACCAGATTCCCCTGTAACTCTTGGAGAAGAACTTCAAACATTCTGGTCAGTCACGTCCTCCAAAAACCTAAATTATAGATCCAGAAAATGACAGGCATTCAAATACTTGTATGTACAAAATGTTATGTGAAAGTGAAGAGTCCCCCAAAGCACAGTTCAGTTTCCATTATGGAAATGTAAGTTAAAGAGGAAAAGATTTTAACTCAAGGGAGGATGTTTCACCAGTTGTGTATGTTTCCATTAAAGAAGTTCAATGCTCCAGAAAGAAATGAACTCTCCATGTACTGGAGTCTCAATATTATACAGCAGGCAAGTTTCTCAGTGATTCAAGTCTTAAATAGAGCATTGGACTAGGAGATTTTAAAGATCTCTTCCTCCCCAGGCTTCCTTGATTCCGGGAAGTGTTTCTTATTTATTTGAGCTTTCTTGAGTACTGCTGTGTGTAGAGAGAATCCCCTAAGACAAAGATTTGACTCCTGATTTTATAATAGCTGCAAAATGTCACTTAACTTCACAAGAAGAATGTTGATGAAACAAGATTGCAGTGTTTGTATTTCCAAGGACTCCGAGAGTCTGAATCTCCATATTATTTCTTTTCTCTCCTGAAATGTCAAGTGAGTTTTTCTCTGCTCTTCTAACTATAAGGAGGTACTCTTCCCAGAACTAAGATATTCCCACAAGCCTTCATACTATTGCTAAGAGGCATCACTATGCTAGCTAAACAGTACTTTGAGACTGTTACATTGTTCAAAAGCTTTTGTTATCAATTTAGTGACAGTCCTTGATACATAATTGAAGCACTAGCAAACAATTTAATTTTATTTAAGTTAATATCAGCAGAAAATATGCAAATATAAAAATATATATTAACCTTTTATGAATTCAGGGGAAATCAAAGTACAAATTTATTGCTAAAGATTTAAGAGACTTCCTAGAGAATGCAGGAATGAACAAATTAAAATAGACTACTAAACTATAATATTGAATGTATTATAAATGACGAGCATTAGACATATCTCTAGAGCCTTTGGTACACTAATATCACTCACAAAACTAGGCACTTGTCAGTTGTCTATTGATGTATGATTCCAGAGTGGCATAAAAAAAATATATGAATAGAATCTCAGAATATCAGGCTGGGCGTAGTGGCTCACACCTGTAATATTAGCACTCTGGGAGGCTGAGACAGGTGGATTGCCTGAGCTTATAGGTTCGAGACCAGCCTAAGCCAGAGTGAGACCCCATCTCTAAAACAGCTGGGCATTGTGATGGGTGCCTGTAGTCCCAGCTATTTGGGAGGCTGAGGCAAGAGAAACACTTGAGCCCGAGAGTTTGAGGTTGCTGTAAGCTATGACACCATGGCACTCTATCAAGGGTGACATAGTGAAACTCGGTATAAAAAAAAAAAAAAAAAAAAAAAGAAGAAGAATCTGAGAGTATTTTATTTTATCCCTTATTCTTAGCCTCCTTTTTAAGCAAACCTCTTTGTAGGGCTGTCAATAGGAACAACGTTGTGTATTTCACCATTCAACATTTTCAACATTTCACCTCCTAACTCTCTCTGAGAGGCAAAAACTAGAAAAAGTATACAGTAAGAGGGGGAGAGAAGAAGAGGCAAAAATCAGTGCTGAGGAAATAGTCGTAAGTCAGAAGAAAGCACAGCAGATTAAGGGGGGGGGGAGAAGCTTCCGCTCAAGGAAGCCTATTTAAGAAGATCCTTCTGTTTAAAATAGTCTCTTTCTCCTTCTATTTTGCCTTATTTTTCTTTCTATCATTTATCAAAACTGAAACTATTTGATTCCTTTTTCTTCTCTATCTAGTTCTCTGGGATGGGTATAGTTACCTTGTCTAGTTCACTACCTACATCCAAGGGTTTAGAACAGTGCCGGGACAATGTCTACCCTCAATAGATATTTGTTTTAGATAGATGCAGATATGTACAGGTGGATCAATTGATGGACAGGTCACTAGAACCCCAAATAGGAAGTCAACTAAGAAAATATTTAGAATAGACTGTTTTTCTCCTTGTAACAGAAAAGTAATTTGGGATAAACAGCCCATGAACTGACCAAACCTGTCTTTCATCTATGATGGGTTTTATAAATTTAGATTCGTAAAGCAAGTCTGTGACTTCCAAAAATATGCATACCTTTCCATGGAACAGATGCAATTTTCTAGGTTAGCAGTAGGGAAGTGGGAATTTTCAATCACATGGCTCTCATAGGGGTCGCTTTGTTGCCACACATGAGTATTATGTGACTTTTGTTCAGATAACTGCGTATAAACCATTTTGACCAGTGTGTGCATTTGCTAATTTTGCTTAATAATGAAGTGGCCCTTCTGTGCATTTCATAAAAGCCAACATTTGAACCCAATTAGTCTAAAGAACATGATAACTAACCTTCTGGACCTCTCATGGCGCTGGATTTTGAGGTCCTTATGAACTTCACAATCGTAATCAGCTTTTCATGCCATCTCTATTTTCAACATGCTTTATGTGCCGTAGGATGTGTTTTATTGATTAGATGGCAAGCAGTGGAAGCTAAATTAGTTTGTATTCATAACTTCACACTTTGCATCAGAGAGGAAAAGCCAAATCAGTGTTGTCAAACTTTATTCTTGGGTTACTTAACAGTATGATCCTTTTCTTTTCGGGGGGAAGTATTTGATAGATGACGCTGGAAAACACACTGTGTGAAGGAGAATTAGCAAGATTCTTATAATAAGTTGTTTTCTTCTAAGTCGTTATAACTCATATGTCTGACTTATCACTGAAGCACCTGTCATATTAACGCCTCATTCATTCCCTGTCTAAAATTCTGAATGGCGTGTTCCCAATTGACTTCTGAAGATTATTTTTGAGGGGAATCAGAGTTTGTTCAACTTTGAAAAAAAAAAAGTTCTTTAATTGCAAACCCCTTGACATTTTTAGCTAAATTTAGAAAAAAAACAGTAATACTGCTATTATTTTGTTGAAAGGCAAATGGCTGCACTCTTTTGTGTAATACATGTGTTCCTGAGAACAGAGTGCATGAAGCATATTTTAGTAAATAGCATCATGTTTTTCATGCATAAAAGAGAATTATTATTTAAATAATAATGCTGTGGCAAAATTCCCTTGTAAATGAAACAATTCTTTAGTCATGCAAATAACTAGCACATCATTTATTCTGAAAAATCTGATTTTCGCATATGAAATTTCCTCACATTGAAATAACTCTGTACTGTTTTTCTATTGAAAAGAGACTCTCCCTTTCCATTAAACACTTGTGACCCTCTTCTCGCTAGACCAAGGCAGAGATGTTTCTCACACCCAGTCTGTGCATGTCTGCCGAGAAAACCTCTCAGCGTGCATTCCTCTTCTTCCTAGAATTGCTTGGCCGGCTGATATGCACTTCCCACTCAACTTAAATAAATCCTCCCCTTCCCTCTTTTTATACGAAGAAATTTGCTACTTGACCTCCTCAAATAAACCCCTTGGACTCCATCCCTCCAATGCTTTACCATTGCTTCCTGCCTTTTTTTTTTTTTTTTTCTTTAATTCAACAACGAGCACATTTTTATACAAGTACAATTAACAGCTGTGACTGTTTATGAATTTTGTTGTTTCCTGTTGACATTTATGGTTATGATTTGTATTTGTGTTTATTTTCCCCCCAATTATTTTAGTTTTTAGTTTTTTCCCCACCTGACTTTAAATGCCATTAGTGTATAAACTAAGTCTATGGGGCTCACTTGGTGCCTGGTCCATAGTGTATACTCAGTGTTTCCAAATGAATCAATATATTATGTATGTTTAATGTGTAAATGTGGGCGGTGCCTGTGGCTCAAAGGAGTTGGGTGCTGGCCCCATATACCAGAGGTGGTGAGTTCAAACCTGGCCCCGGCCAAAACTGCAAAAAAAAAGAAAAAAAAAAAAATAGTTAATACGTAAATGTATTTTGAACAAATGAATGAATGATAAAGTCTCTTTAATCACAGTTTTGCCCATGACTCCATTCCCACATCCTACAATGGTACAGCAAATGTATTTCATGATATAACTCCTGTTCATATTTCTTTGTTTCCTTCACTGTGGGAGTGACAATTATACCTATGCTTTGAAAAGAGAACTCAGTTTTTCAAAGTCCTCCCACCCCCCACCAGCTTTGATGGTTAATTTTATTTGTCAACTTGATGGGACTAAGGGATCTCTGATGGGTGGTGAACATTTTTAGGGGTGCCTGTGTGAGTGTTTCTGGAAGAGATTAGCGTTTGAATCAGCAGACAGAAGAGAAGATCTACCCTCACCATTGTGAGTGGCATCATCCAGTCCCATGAGGGCCCAGACGGTATGAAAAGGTGAAGGAAGGGCAAATTTGCTCTCTCCTCTGGAGCTGGGACATCCATCTTCTCCTGCCCTTGGACATCAGAGCTCCTGACTCTTGGGCGTTTGGTCACCAGGATTTACACCACTGGCCCCCCTAATTCTCAGGCCTTTAGGCTCATACTGAATTACACCACCAACTTTTCTGGTTCCCAGTAATCACATGAGCCAATTCCTATGATCAATCTCCTCTTGTATATGGACTCCCTCCCAGTTCTATGCAGTGGTTCTCAACCTTCCTATTACTGCGACCCTTTAATACAGTTCCTCATGTTGTGGTGACCCGCAACCATAAAATTATTTTCATTGCTACTTCATAACTGTAATTTTGCTACTGTTATGAATTGTAATGTAAATATCTGTGTGTTTTTATTGTTACAAAGGGGTTGCGACCCACAGGTTGAGAACTGCTGCTCTAGAGAAACCCAATTAAGGCATCTGGCCACCAAGAAGCACTTTTTAATTTTTTTCTGGCCTTTGCATAAAAATTCAACTGTTAGCTAAACTGCACAGCCAAGCTGCCCTGATAAACTTTCATGTTTATCCACCAAACCAGATCAAAAGTCACCCAGAGAGCAAACAAGCAGAAGTGAAGTTTATGTATTTTAGCTTAACGCCTACTGCATTTTGGACACAGCATTTAGCTTGTCTAAATTCTCCAGAACAAGTAGGCATGAGCCTTTTTATTTGTCTCTAGTTTCCTTTTAATAGGAAAGTGATCCTTTCACCCAAGAGGTGTGTCATAAACCCCTACATTGTAGGGCTCAGTTACAACCTGGACTTTACCTAACAAATGCAAAAAATGTAACTTAATTATATGTACCCTTATATTAATCTGATATAAAAAATAAATGGAAACCAGTTCCAATCATAGTAGTCATTCTAGCACAGCAAAAATAAACAAATACAGAAACAAAAAATAATAGGAAAGTGATTTGTAAATAACATACACAAAACAAAAACATACTGCAGTCAATGTATAGATGACCTATGGAGTTTATTATAATGAACTGAGGTCTATGCTTTTAGGTTTTTGTTTTTGTTTTTAATTTGAAAATCTGAAAAAGAAAGGAAAAAAGAGATTAATCAATTAATGTAAGTTTTAAATTGTGATGTTCTAAACTTAGTGGATGTTCGATAGTGTTGTGGGAGAAAACCAAAAGCCCAGTATGTCCTCCTAGTGTTGGGATGATAGTTTACCTGTAATTATCTATAATTTATGTTCTTCCAAAAATGATAATGAGCTTTGTTCATCCTATTTAGCAGCCACTCATTAGATAGATCTGTAGGTCTGTATGAAAGCATCTGTGTCCCTCTTACATAGCCTTCCTTCAGGCCTAATTCTTTGTGGATCTTAATGCTCTTGATTAGATTTCTAATTTTACTCCTTTTAGTATAGATTTTCTTCCTCCCTATAATTAGTTAAAGCATCTTAACTTTCCTAACACATGGTAATTGCCTGGCAATTGCGTAGAATCTATCATCTTTAGGCTGACCCGCTGACATCAGGTGTTCACCATTCAATGTGGTTTGTCCCACTATTGACTTGATTATAGCCATCTGTATTGACCATGAAGGGGAACTTGATAAACAGATTGAAAGAATTATGATTTTCCCACCAAGGATGGGAACAGCAGTACATTCGAATCATTCATCGTCCCTCTCGAGGTAAGGCAAGAAATCAATAAGGCAAGTGCTCATCTTTGGACCTGTTCAGATAGGAGCTTGTCAGCCTCTAATATGTAATATCAAAGGGAAATATAACATGGTTATATTAAAAAGGGCCAACAATAAGATTTTTTTAAAGTTACTTTTCCAGAAAACTTATATTGATTGATCAATCTCTTTTTTCCTGAATATGGACATGCATATAGATGCTGTCAGAGCATGAACTTGGGAAAGTTGGACCACTATTTACCATAAAAGTTAGACAATTGAAAGGCAAGGTTATAATTAACAATAATGACTACAAACAAACACATTACTAAAAATCTGGAGATTTAGATTGATCATTACTTCCAATAGGATAGAAGCTTAAGAGCAAGAAAAATTTAAAAGATATTATATTTGTGCTAAGTTTTTATTTTTATTAGTTTGAAACAAATAAAAAGAAAAAATTATGGAGGATAAGGTAATTTGTAGAAAGGTTTTCTTTGACAATTATGCCTTTATTCCATCTGATATTGACATTTTTATGTTCTATATTTAACTCACGAGCTTTCCTCCCACCCTTCATAAGGTATAAACATGAAATACAATAAATGGCCTATGGCCAAAATCGCAAAATAACTGAAAGGTCAGCTATAGCCTTGCATTTCCAGATCCACAGAGGCAGAAATTTTCTACTAACAGCTTGTAGAAAATAAACAAACAAAAATGTCTGTGAAGACAAGAAATGAACAATTCAGTCTCATTGCCCTGGTTAATGAAAGATTGAAAAATGAAATCGTAAGGATGGGGAAACAATTCTCATTTTTTAATATTGGTATTTTCTAACTTAAAAGCACTCCTCATACTAACACAGTGACTAAGTATGTAGGGTATGACCTGACTATTGAGCTGAAATCCTGTTCTTTTCACTTACTAGTGTGATCTAGGCCAAAGTATTCTATCTGAGACTTTTAAAGTAAATGAATAAATAAGTGTCCCTTCTTAGAGGATCGATGCTAAAGAACCATGCAAGCATGTCAACTGCCCAGTGCCTGCTTTATAGAAAACAGCCAGCAAATGAAAGCTACTACACTTATATAAACCATGAATAATGAGTTGTTATACATTTGACAAGCTTTAATTCTGACGATTCTAACTCTAAGAACATCTGGAAGGTACAGGCAGAGTATAGGGAAAGAAGATTGATCAGAAGAGCCAGTGGGTTTCATTCAAAGGGTCCCGAACAAGAGGACACACATAAATACAAAGTATTAAAGTCACCTTGTATCATAAAAGTGTGGACTAATTAAAAACAAAATAAAGCCATGAAATAGTCTCTAAGCCACAGGGAGACTTGGTTAAAAATCTGGAGATTTAGATTGATCATGGAGAGTTATATTTAAGCATGATTACCAGGTTGCCAGTGGGAAGTGCTTCTTAGAATAATCAGGTTTGAGAAGGCTAATAATAGAACACTAGATCTGTAGTTGTTGTGAGTCACTTGGCTGAGTGAGGGGAAAGCTGAGTCCCCATGGAGCACAGGTATTGAGTGAAACCCACTTGAGGACCATGATGGGAGAGAAACTCATCATATCTAAGATTTCCAGTCTTAACAATTTTTCTTCAACCCATCAAAATGATAAAATCTGTGACTTCCTGCAGGATCGAGACTGTTTTATTCATTTTTTTTAATCCCTATTGCTTAGCATAGTTGCTAGCACATAGCTACAAGTTTGGTTTGTTAAGTGAATGAAGATTCTGAATGACAGAAATAGATCAATGAAGAAAATTCTCCTTATGCCACTACAACAGATCTTGAGACAGCTGTGGGTCTCACGTCTGTGTCATCTGGACTTCTTAGGGATAGAATCTTACCCATATATTTGATACATGGTTCATGTTGCTTCATACTTTAAACAATCAGGTACAATAACAAAATACTTTTAAAATTTCTGCCTTTGTGTGCCAAAATTATGGCTAGTTTATTTTTTCAATCAAATATTTTGCAGATACCTGTTACTTCTCATGGACCCAAAGCTTTCTGCTTTTTAATCTGTGTAAGATTTTATTTGTTCCAGGTATTCACTTCCCTAAAGTCATCAGAGGTAATTCTAATGTGAGATCACCTTTTAAATTCTACTAATAAAGCTAATGATCTAAATTGAGATTTAAAAAAAAAAAAAATGTATTTCTGAGGCACTATAATCTAGCCCTCAAAACACAATTGGTAACATTCAAGAGAATTGCAGCTTTAAGTAATATTCAATCCCCACAATCTGCCCAGAGAAATACCATTTCATAAATAAGTTAACATATTCCAGTTAACGTTATGTATTTCGATAATAGTTTGATCTTTACTTAGAGGCACATTTGTCACATGGTCATTCATTCTACAGATATTTAGTATCCGCTTATCAAAAGCACATTTTAGCTTCAGGAGTGCAAACTGATTAAGACAAGCAAGATCTATTCATTTATAACTTACATTCTAAAGTTGGATGAATAGATAATAACCAACTAAATAAACAAATGGAGAAGATTAATTAATATGTAGTAATTAATTCTGTGAAATCAACAAAACAGAACATTTTGATATAGAGAGATGATGGATCTTACCTATATACTCGAGTATAAGCCGAGTTTTTTCAGCACAAAATTTGTGCTGAAAAACCCAAACTCGGCACAAATTTTGTGCCAAAAAAACTCAGCTTATACTCGAGTGTATACGGCATTTTAAATTAGGTAGTCAGGGAAAGGTATCTCTGAGGATGTTATTTTTGAGCTGCAACCTCAATGATGCTAAAAAGTCAACTATGGAAATATCCATTTAAAAAGAAAGTAAAACAAACAAACAAAAAAAGCAAAGATTTTAAAGTGATGATAAACTCTTAATTTTCCAAGGCCAGAAAAAAATGCCCCTGATCAAAATCCCAGCAGATTTTTACAGAAATTGGCCAGCTAATCTTCAAATTCACATGGAAGTTCAGAATAATCAAAAGAAACTTAAAGTTATAAGACTTAAAATTGACTTCCAGACTTATTATAAAGTTGTCATATCTAAGATTATGTGTTATCAGTATAAATATAAATAAATAGATCAATAAAACAAAATGCAGAGTCCAGAGATAGAGCTACATGTATATAGTTCATTGATTTTTAATAAAGGTTAAATGAAGTTTTTTCCTACAAATATTCTGAAAAACTTGGATATAGTTTCCAAAAATAAGATTAAAAAACATTCATTCATATCTCACATCATATAAAAAATTAACTCAAATATATTAAGAAAATAAAAGTAAAATTGAAAACTATGAAATTCCTAGAAGAAAGCATAGGAGAAAATCTTTGTGACTTTGGGTTAGGCAAAGATTTCTTAAAAATGACACCAAAAGTAAAATCCATAAGGAAAAAATTTGATAAATTTGTACTTAATCAAAACCCATAACTTCTACTTTCCAAACATCATTCAGAGAATGATAAGACAAACCACAGGCCAAAAAATATATTTTCAAATATCATATCTGCTAAAGGACCTGATCCAGAAAGTAGAAAGGACCAATCCAATAATAAGAACACAAACAGCTCAATTAAAAAAAAAAAAAAAATAAGCAAAAGACTTCAACAGCTACCTCTCCACAGAAAACATACTGATATTAGATGGCAAATGAACATATGAAAAAATACTCAACATCATTAGCCATTAGGCTAATACACACCTGTTACAAAGCTTAAAATTAGAAAGCAAGCATCCCAAGTGTTGCTGAGAATGTGGAGCAGCTAGGCCTTTCATGGAGTGCTGGTAAGGAATGTTAAATGGCATAACCACTTTGGAAAATTTGGCAGTTTTTTTAAAAAGTTAAACATATGCCTAGCACATGACTCAGCCATTTCGGTCTAGATGTTTATGAAATAGTAATGAAAATATACGTTCATACAAAGACTTGCATATGAATGTCCATAGCAGCTGTATTTATTTAGACAGAGTCTCACTCTGTTGCTCAGACTAGAGTGCCATGGCATCAGCGTAGCTCATGGCAACCTCCAACTCCTGAGTTCAGGATCCTCCTGCCTGAGCCTCCCAGGTAGTTGAGACTATTGGCACCTGCCACAACACCCAGCTAGTTCTTTCTATGTGTAGTAGAAAGGGGGTCTGTCTCTTGCTAGGGTTGGTCTTAAACTCCTGAGCTACAGGATTTTCTCACCCTGGCTTCCCAGAGTGCTAGGCTTACAGGTGTGAGCCACCACACTGCACCTGGCCTCATAGGAGTTTATTTCTATTAATCAAAAACTGGAAGCAAACCAAACATCCATCAATAGGGGATGGATAAACAAATTATGTTATATCCATGCAATGGAATACTATTTGACAACAAAAAGGAATGAACTATTCACACAAACAACAACATGGATAAACATCAAAATAATTATGCTGAGTGAAAGAAGCTACCCCCAAAAGAAGAGTCTATGCTGTATGATTCTGTTTAGATAAAACAGAGCAAGTAAACTCATCAGTAGTGACAGAAAGCAGATCATGTGTTGCCCAGGGGTGAGTGGCTGAGGAACATGTGAAGAACATGAGTGAAAAATTACTAAAAGACTAAAGGAAATTTGAGGATGATAGATATGCCTATGGTGTGGATTATGATTATGTTTTCATGCACATATCCAAACGTCAAATGTATACTTTAAATGTTTGCCAATTATATCTTATTAATACATATACATATATTTTATAGACATACACATAATGCATAAAACCTCAAAGACAGGGAGGAGTATGGCCTTTGTTCCAAGTACACTGGGGTGGGGGACATTGTTAGATGTTAGTAGGGAAGAGTTTAGATTTGATCTACTTGTTAGAAGGATCATTCCAAGTCTACACGGAGAACCAATTGTAGAAAAGCAACAGTGGCAACAAAGATTGGTTGAATGGCTTTTGCAGTAGGCCAGGCAAGAGAAGACATTGGTTTTCAATGAAGTGGCTGGAGTGGAATTGGAGAGAAAGATATAGGAAAATAAAATCTTACTAAAACAAATGGCTTTCTGGATTTGATTGGGAGTATTCTTTGCAAAGCTCTGTTCTAATCTAGGCCTTAGCTTACCCAATGTATCTGGGCCCCTTGCCCGTCTAAGTAGCAGGCTACTTTTCTTTTTTCTTCTTTCTCTGGGCACCCAAGTAGGAACAGTGGGTTAAAGCACCCAACTCTTCTTTTTTCCATTACTGCTGCTCAATTCCTCCTTCCAAAGAGGCTATACTGTATACAATTTAAATCCAACTCTGGGGAAGGGAGAGGACAGGAGAGGGAACAAAAGGAACTTGAAAAATAATCTGCTCCAGCAAAATTCTAGGATAAGAGGATCTCCTGAGATTCCCTACGGACTGATGACTGATCACTAGGCAAGTTTTGGTGTTACTTTGGGGGTTGTTTCTTCTTTATTAACAACTACCCCTACTTCATTATTCTTGTTATAAAAGACAGATCCCAGGGTAACCTGGAGCTTATTTAAAATTATATGGAGGATTCTGATAAAAAAAAAAAAAAAATCCATAAACCCACACACAGAAAATCCATTCATATATGAATTAATACATTCATTTAGTTTCTATATTCTTTCAATAAGTATTCAGTGGTATATGTTGAAAGCAGAGAAATGAAATAAAACCAAGAGATTGTGGTGGAGTATTATTTCAGCTCCCTCTGATTTATTCAGTAAGTATTTTTTTTTTTTTTTTTCTGGAGCTAAAAGAACTCACATTTGCATCAAAGAAAGCATAGACTTCTTCAAAGACAGATAATCTTGAATCACTACAAGGTGTCTGGCTGCAACAATAGGTTTTAACAGCTGCACTGAAAGGTCTGCTTAACCCGGCTATTTATATACAGATACTTCTTCCATAGTGCTGAGCAAATCCTCTGAAATTGAACAATTTAGTGAGCAGGTAAAGGCTCGTGTAATGGCACATTAACACCAGGTGGTGCAGCTCTCATCCTCCCCCCATTTTAGTGATCACTCCTTCCTTTAACCCTGAGCCCACTCATCCCCAGTAGCCAAATGGCTTACTCCTGCACGTCCTATTGTTCTCTACTCACATATGACTTTGTCAAAGATGTTTTCCTGACTGTACGAGTAGCCACTTCCTCCCCTCACAACACATCCACTTCCCTTACTTTTTTTTTTGTTTTCTCAGTCACAAAATAGAGGAAGTGAGCAAAGAGCAAAGGCCAGGACCTAATGATAGTGAACTCTGTGACTGAAAATGTTTAGCTCTCACTTGAAGAATAATGAGGCTCTTGGATTACAGGATTCGTACTTGAGGAACTTGAGAGGCAGAAACCAGAAGTGTGAGCAATCTGGCCTCTGTCTAGATGTTCACCGAAGGTCAGGGATAACATTTACTGAGGACCTCCTAGATCTGTGTGCCCTTTCCCATGCCACCTCTTTCAGCCTTTGGCAACCCTAAGACCTAGGAATTATTTTCTCCATTTTGCACTTGTAGAGAATGAAACTCAGGTCCCATAAGAATGAAGACTTGCGTTCCAAACACGTGGCTGCTCTCTGACCTCACCAGCTACTGCCTCACATTCTCTTTTCTAGTTCTTTGACCCAAGCTTCTTCCCTTTTTAGAAGAATTTCAGAACATTATGGGGGTACATGCATTTTGGTTACCTAATTTGCTTTTGTAGATGTAAAGTCAGTGTGTCCTTCACCCAGAAAGTGTGCAGTATATTCATGCAGTAGACCCACCCAGTGGGTGGGAATTTACCCATCCAATTTTCCCTTCCCCCTACTAGAATTTCATGGAGATTTGCTTCCATAATGGGCATATAGGTGTTGATCAACTAGCTCCAGTTTAGTATAGAGTAAGTGTGGGATTTCCTTTTTCATTCTTGTGGTACTTCACTTAGGAGAGTGGAATCCAATTCCATCCATGTTGTTACAACAGATACTCGATCTCCGTCTTCTTGTGTCTGAACAGTACTTCATGGCATACGTAGACCACCATTTATTAATCCACTCATGTATTGATGGGCACTTGGGTTGTTTCCACATCTTTGTGATTAGGAATTGTGCTGCTATGCTTTTGATCCTACAGTCCCACTACTGGTGTTCACCAGAGCTTGTTTCTTAATTGTCTTCTCTGTCCCTTTCCAGATCTCAGTTAGCCTCAAGGGTTTATTATCTTATTTATGCTGATGAGTCCAAGCTTTGTATCCCTAGCCTGGGTCTCTGCAACTTTTGTATTCTGCTGCCTACTTAACTATTGACTTCTCCACTTGAATTTCTAGCACACATCTCAACCACTGCATGTCCAAAACCAAACCCTTCATTCTCACAACCCCCAAACCTGTTCCTCTTACAATGTTCCCCATCTCAGTTAATGGAAACTCCATCCTTTCCACTTATTCAGAACATTTTTGGGACCTCTTCTTCTTTTCTGCTCTATATCCAATACATTACAGATCTTGTTATTTTTACCTTCATAATGTGATAAAATCCAACCACTTGTCACTGGCTGCCCAACCAGTGTTCTAGAGCTAGGGACAGCATTCTCTTGCCTTTTAACTGGTCTCCTGTGTCCACCTTCCCTTCCCTACCAGTTAGTTTCAATGATAAGGAAGAGCCATCTTCTGTTAACACACATCACGTCTCTGTCCAGAACCCTCCAAGGTTTGTCAACTCATTTATCAATGGAAAACAGAGTCCTTATAAAGCAATGCAAGGTTTACATGCACAGGCCTTATGCCTTTATTGATCTTATCTCTTGCCACTCTCTCCTTTGCCCTCTTAGTGCTAGCTACACTGGCCTTGCTGGTTCTTAAACATACCGGACACAGTGATGTCTCAAGGACTTTGCACCTGCTGTTTCCTCTGTCTAGAATGCTCTTATCCCAGTAACCAAATGGCTTATTGCTGCACTTCCTATCATTCTCTACTCAAATTTTATTTTGTCAAAGATGTCACAACACATTCATTTCCCTTACCTTCTTTATTTTTCTCAGTCATATTTATCATTACTGGGCATACTATACATTTGGTTTATTTTCTTTCTGCTTCTCACCACTAATAGGGTGAGAACGGGAACTTTGCTTTGTTCTTGCTGAAGGCCCAGCATGTACAATAGCATCTGGCATGTATTAGCATGGACCATTATTTTTATAGTTCAAATAGAATTGAGTAGCATCATTTTTAGGGTTAAGTTTCAGCAGGAGGTTCTTAATAAACACTTGTCTAATTGATAAATGCATTAAAACTGTGATAGCCAAGTTCTAAAACCCATGTTTCTTCAAGCAGGCGATTCTGCTTCTCTGTTAACAAAATTGTTTTCAGGAAAAGTATTTCCTGTTTCACAGACGATGTTGTATTTATTCACATCATGAAGTTTGGCGTATTAGTTACAGACATTTGTATAGGTAGAAAAAAAATAAAAGTATACTTGGCTTTTCTAATTGTTTTTGAAGTATCCACCAGCAGACAGCACTTGTTCCTGGTCTCTTCAGAAGAGCCAGATTGAATGAGTCAGATTTGAACTCCAAGCATTGCCACTGAATTCAGTTACTTGAACTAGACTCATGTCCTTCATATGAGACTACACTGGCCATGGAAAAGCATTCCTCCACTATCAGTTCACAGCTCAGATTTTTCTCTTTTAATTTGGCAAGCTTATGGTCTAATAGATAATACGTGAAGCGCTTCACCTATAGCCTATTTTAATTTTCACAGTAACACTGAAGTCACAGGGTCCCCAGATGTCCTACCACGAGTCATTACCCTTTTAAACCCTCATCATCCAAAAGCAGAACAGGGTCCTAAGAGATGCCTCATCCTTGCTCTGAGGTCACATAAAAGGAATGAGACTTGTCTATGGAGGCTGGGAGGCAGGGCTTTCCTGGTCTTCTCCCTCCATCACTGGTCTCAAGCCAAACACAGCTCTGCCCAACAGGCTGGAATAGCTGAGCATCAGAGAACTCATTACCACTGAGGGTGACTCATGCAGCACAAGCAAGCCTATTTTCTCACCCAAGAAATATTTGAAGATGGGGGGAAAGGCTTTATAGAGATTGTGGGAATTAAGTCAAACTGTTTAATGTACCAGGCAAACAACTGGCACAAAATAAATGGTAGCTGTCTCTAAAAATCAACAATGGTAAAATAAGCATCCCCCTCCTTGCCACTGGTAGGACGGTACAGCTTGAATGAGGAAGTGTTGATGTACAAGGGCTTAGCACAATCACTTGGTGAACAGTGGATGCACTATCCACAATTGGAAGAACTATCAATTATTGAAATTGTTTACAATAAAATTTCAGCTGCTGGTTGCTTTAACCAGTTATTTATAAGCAATAAGCAATTTAGACAGTTATGGAAAACCCCTGATCTTGTTCCTATTTTTGTTATTTTTAAGAACATATTTCATAATATTCAACTGCATTTTTATTTTTTTAATAAATCATAGCTGTGTACATTAATGCAATCATGGGGTACAATGTGCTGGTTTTATATACAATTTGAAATATTTTCATCAAACTGGTTAACATAGCTTTCACAGCATTTTCATAATTATGGCATTAAGACATTTATATGCTACACCTAGTAAATTTCACATGTACCCTTGTAAGATGCACAGTAGGTGTGGTCCCACCAATTAACCTCGCTCCACCCATCCTCCCCCCGCCCCTTCAACTGCATTTTTAAACGATAATCAGCATTTGTCAAAGACAAAACTTCTGCAAAATAAATAAATAAACCACAGATTGCTTGATTCCATTTGTATGAAGAGTCTAGAATAGGTGACTCTATAGAGGGAGCAACTGGAGTAGTGGCTGCCTGGGGCTGGGGGCAGGAAGATGATGAATGAGGGGTGACCGCTATAGGGTTCTCTTTTGGATGATGGAGATGTGATACAATTAGATTGTGGGAATGGTTATACAGTTCTCTAAGTATACTGAAAATCACTGAATTGTTTGCTTTAAACAGATGAATTTCCTGGTCTGGAGATGATATATCTCAATGGCATTTTTTCTTATCATAGTGCTAATCTAGTTAACTTAATTTTTCTTGTGGATAAAAGTTTTCTGATCACCTTCTAATCTATGTCACCCAGCCAGTGACGTGATCAGTGAGTCAGTCCACAGGCCCTGCACCATCTCAAGCAGTGTGGTGGGACCTGGAAAAGGGAACACGAGGAAGAAGGTGACCTCTCCCTCTAACAAGTTCACGAGCTAGTGAAGGAGTCAGACTTGTGTGAAGTACAATGTACTATACTTCAGGTGCTATAATTTAGGTTAATACAAGGTAACATAAAGGAGAAGAAAGCCTAGTATTGCACAGGAGTTTTTATTAATAATATTTAAGGCAACTGCATTTTCTACAACCAGTAGAAATTTTCCTTCCTTATTTTCAAGATGGCTTGTACTTCACATTTTTGCCTGAAGTCTTTCCCCTTCTCCATTTATTTCATTAATTTCTATATTAATTTAGCACATCCCTGCCAGTTAGGTTGTTAGATACTTAGTATTGGGGCGTGGTCACATATACACAGAAGATTACCTTCCTTCATGTAATACGCATATTTCACTCAGCTTAGGAAACACTCAAAACCTTAGAGGAGGTGATACTTGACCTTGGTCTTGAAGGATAAGAATCAAAGAGAGTAGGAAGAGCAGAAGAGGCTGCACAAAAGCAGAAGGGAGCAAAATATAGTCAGAGAACATTCTTTTTTCTGTGGCTGTTCATATTAGTTAAGATATACATATATTAGCTGTGGGAAAAGATATACTCCCCAAAATTTTAGTGGCTTTTCATAAAAGCAATTTTTTTTTTCTTTCTCATGAAAAGTCCAAATGGTAGGGACTAGATGGCAGAGTTCATTCAGACACTTTGTGGACTTTCAACATGTGGCGTCCCATCCCAGGCCAGCCTAGGGGCTGTCATCTAGCCAGCAGAGGGGAAGGAGAGTGGAGGATTGCACTCGAGGTTTCCCAGGCAGGCCTGCAAGTGGGGGGCATCACTCCTGCTGGCCTTCTCTTGACCAGTGGCCTGTTACATGGTCCCATCTAAAAGAAAGAAATCCAGGGAAATGGAATTCCTGGGTAGGCAGCTGCTTCTTAGCAACACGACAGCTCTGTTCCATGGAAGGGAACGTAAATCTTTGGCAGACAACTTGATTTCTGACATCCTCACTTGAAAAGTTGTATATCTTTTATATCAGAAAGCATAGAGTTACATCTAGGGATTATTATCACTTTTATCAGTTTGCCTGCAAATCAAGTGAATTTGCTGAGAATGGTCTTGAAGTATGCAGTATTCATCAAGACTCCCATTTTATTTCTCTAATTATTGACGTGTAGCATAATCTAATTACAGAGGGGTGATTTCTTCACCTGGTGCCTACAGAATGCCAGGCACTGTTTGCTTTTTGATAAACTCCTGATTAATGAAAAGGTATTCTTTTCATAGGGCTGCCATAACAAAATATCACAGATGGGGTAGTTTAAACATTAAGAGTTTGTTTTCTCACAGTTCTGGAGGCTGGAAGTTCAAGATCAAGTTGCCGGCAGGGTTGGTTTTCTCTGACATCTCCGTCCTTACAGAATGAGAGAGAGGCCACCCTCTTTCTTCCTCTTTACACAGTTGTCTCTCTATGGCCAGTGTTTTGCAACCTTTTTAATCTCACAGCACACTTGAACCTACAGTTAAACTTTTGCGGCACATTCAAATGATACTGATCCAAAAAAAGAGTAAAAAAAAAAAAAAAAAAAAGAAGAAGAAGAAACTGTGCTTTGAACTTCTGTTGAAAATAATTACTGATCTTTAAATTTTTTTAAGGCACACCTAAGATCCTCTCACAGCACACTAGTGTGCCACGGCACAACCGTTGAAAATCACTGTGCGTGCATTCGCACCCCAGGTGTCTCTCGGTGTGTCCAAACTTTCTCTTCCTATAAAGACTAGGTTACTCCCTCCCTCACAGCCTCATTTGAACTTATCACCTCGTAGAAGGCCCTATCTTCAAATATAGTCACATGGCTGAGGTACTAGGACTTAGAGCTTCAGGGTCTGAATGGGGGGGAGGAATGCAATTCAGTGCATAATGGATAGGGAAACTGAGACTCAGAGAAATTAACTACAATAACTTGAAAATGATGGAGCCAAGATTCCAACCCAAGCATCACTGTCTTGCAAGTCTCTTTTCACCACGTTGCTGTCACAGTCCAGTGTGTTAAGTTCAACATGTAGATGGTGATTTAATGCCCCAGAAATTAATGGTGATTTAATTTCCCCAGACCTCCTAGTGCAATTAAATATTCACTCAGAGCTTCTCTAAATCTACTGTCATTCATCAAGAACTAACAAACCTCATCCTTTGTCTACTCGTCTAATATTACAAGCACACTAAATAATGCTGGCCTAGAGAGTCAGTGGTTTTTGTGTTCCTATTGTTTCAGACAAATTCATCTCTTGAAAAGTTTACTTCTTAATTAACTCATTCTGGCATTCTCATAAAAACATCATCAAGTTCATTTTAAGTTTTAAACTGTGTTACTGACACAGGGAATCAGTGTTACTCAAAATCTTTTCTTTTCCTGGAAGATTGAGATTGACAATGAACTTAGCTGGTTAGCTATCCCAGCCTGTGATGGATTTATTTTGCATGACCACAGTAAGATCTTTCCATCTACACATTCTTCATACAATATGGTGTTTACATTTCTCCAGTGAAGAAGGAGGAGTGACTACAGCAGAAGTGACACTAAATGATCCCCAAGGCCAGGTCATAAAAGGCAATATATGTTAAGCCTAGTTCCTTTGGGAGGCTCACTCCTAGAACCCAGCCACCATGCTGTAAGGAAGCCAAATAGCCATGTGTACCTGTTCTGGTGAATAACCCAAGGGAAGTCTTGATTGAAATCCAGTGTCAAACACCAGCTATGTGAGAAATCCTTTGAGTTGACTCCAGTCCAATCCACTGTCTTCCTGAAACTGAATTTTTAAGATACTATTTTGTATTGGAATAGATGACTGGAACGGATTTTAGTATGTGAAAATATGGTGCTGCTGTCACTATGTTCTAAAACATATGGCATTAGCTTTTGAACCAAGTAGCAGGCAGAAACTGGAAGGGTATTGAAAAAGTATTAGTGAAAGTCGAAATGACCTCAAGAAAAATAACTTGGAGAAAGACTAAAAGCAGAAGCCTAAAGCACCCCGAGTAGTCTGTCAGTGGGGGCTTAAAGGAAGCTGGAGGAAAGGAGAACTTTGTAAGATAGCAGCAGAATTTTTGGCAATTCTGTCATTTGCAATAACATGGAAAATAATAAATTGTGCCTAATGATGATTTGACTAAGATAACCAGGCAGAATATTGAAAGTGCCACCTGGCTATGTCTTGCTATGAAGAATATTGAAAGTGCCACCTGGCTTCTTCTGGCATGTGAGGGGACAGAGGTAAGTGTAAGAGTAGATTGTTATTCTTCTCAGTAAAGTATCTCAAGAATGGGGAAAAAAGTATCCAATGTGCTCAATACTACTATGAAGCTAATATATAAACACTTACACATTCATACAAATGATAAAATACAAAGAGAGTCCAGAAAGAAAGAGGGGAGAGGAGGGAGAAGGAAGGAGAGGGGAGGCGAGTAGAGGGAGTGTATTTGGTGGGATCTCACCTAATGTGCACAATGCGAGGGTGCATTTCAAAACAACTTGGAGTATGTTATAAATGCTGTACCACAAACGTAAGTGAGGTGATGATTCTCTTAATTGGTTTGATTTAAGCATTCCACATTGTGTATCAAAGCATCACATTGTACCCCATAAATGTGTACAGTTAAGATTTAATGAAAATTAAGTTAAAAAAGAGTGGATTATTAAATAGAGAGGGGGAAATATTCTCTCTATAAAAAAATGGGTTGTCCATTCTTAGTCTCTCCAGACATTAAATGAATCTAAAATTAATAAATATTCTCAGGTAAAAATTGAGATCACTGATTCAACTTCTCAAGAGAAAGACAAAACGTAGAACAGCTGATATCTGGAAGTTTCACTGAGACATACTCTACTATTAGCCACCCTCATTCCCACATACTTACCATTTTGCTTTGGTAAGTATGAACTGCTGTACCAGCTCTGATTAAATGGAACATTTCTATTCAACAAATTTACCTGTTACCTCCAACTGTTACCCAATCTTGCTTCACCCCATCCTGGTTTACCCTTCTTCTCTAGCAACAGATCATACAATGCCATGTTGCTACTACCTTTTCATTCATTTCTTCAACAAACTGGTTTTAAACACTGTTTGTTTTGGCATTTGGTAGGTATACAAACACACACACATATGCACACACGTACATGTTTGTTGTATGAATAAATGAATACTATGTGTATGATACAGGAATCACTGTGGGAAACCGCTCAATGTGCAATTATTGGTGTTATGGTCCCTTCTCTCAATAGTTTCATAGGTAATTATTTTAACTGAGCTCCTATCAGGACCTATGATGGAAATTAGGAATACTAATTTAAAGAAAAACATTATCCCCCATCTCAGGAATATTCCACTTGGAAGGATAGACATATGCAAACACTTATTTTTCAGTGCACTAGGTATAAAGATAAAGGTTACATAGGATAGTAAGGGAGCCAAAAGGAGTGCCTAACCAAACCTAAGGAAGGGTAAACAAGTTTTCATGCAGTTGGTGATCCAGGAGCTGAGTCTTAAGGATGAGAAGACCCAACCAGGTTACAGTAAGTACGGAGAGGGAATCAAAGCAAAGGGCTTCTAGGCCCAGCAGATAGCTGAACTAAAGGCAAAAAAGGTGGTGAGGAGTGTGATGAATGGGGAGAGCTGCCTTGGTTTGAATTTGCCAAGATACAAAGTGCGAGGCAGGAGGTGTTATAGGGATCATCGGTATTATACCAGAGGGGTAGGCAGGGTCTCTGAAACTGGAGAGAAGGTATTAGGCTTCATCCTTTAGACATCCCCATTTAAGGACATATTCATTCTTTTTTCCATGTCTATAAATGGATTATAGATTTAATTTTTTTAATCTTCATTAATATCTGTGAAATCATGAGCTTAAAGTACTTTCTAATTGATGGTTTGTTTGAACTCACATTAAAACATATATAAAAATAACCACTAAATTAAAATATTCTTCCTTGAACTACTTACGGTGATGCCACATGAAAGTACACTTTAGGAATGTTTATTTGGATAATGAGGAAGCACCAAAGAGCCAGAAGAGCTTTGAGGGGTGGAGGGGCATGATTAGATTCAACTTACAGAGAACATTTTCCATGCTCATGCAGAATACAGGCTTGGGAAAGATGAGGCTGATGCCAAGCTGTCCATTAGGGAACTCTAACAATGAACCCAGGCAGGGTATTGTAAGAACCTGAATTAGAACTCCTGAAGACAGGTGTTATTTCAAGTACCTGACACACACCAAGTAAGAGTTTGGGTACTAGAGACTCTGTAGTAAACATGGCCCATGAAGTCTCCGCCCATCCCCAGAAAGTTTATGGGATGGATGGGGTTAGACAATAAGCAAGAAAACAAATATAAGTAATTTCAAGTAAATAAAATAGGAAGATGATACATTAGGGAATAAGTGAGTGGAGGTGGCAGAAGACCCTGAGGGGTAGATGGGGGAAGGGTTGGAGAGGATGGTTACTCTAAATCAGGGATCCAAATAGGTTAGGGTTAGAGTTAGGAGGTACAGTTGGTGATCCAGGAGCTGAGTCTTAAGGACAAGAAGAGCCAACCAGATTACAATAAGTAGGGAGAGGGAATCAAAGCAAAGGGCTTCTAGGCACAGGAGACAGCTGAGGAGGTGACATTTGAGCTGACTTCATAACAGGAGATAGCCAACTGAGTGGGAGAGAGTGGAGCAATTGAAGTTTAGAAATATTGGGGAGATAAAATTAGATGGGCTAGGACGGTGCTGGCTAGGTAAGAAGAAAGAGTCAAGGATGGCCTATTTTTAAAGTTATATTATGTCTTGGACTCCCCACTGATTAACTTTTCCATGTTTCACCTAGCCTTACCTCTCCAGGTTCACTCCGTCTCTATTCATCGACTGATTCTCTGTTTGTTACATGTTTGAATATCATCACTATCTTTTTTCAAATATGTGCTATTCAACATCCTTTGATTTAATGCCAAAAATTCACAGCTAAAATGTCTCCGTATTTTTATCTCCAATGGAACAATGGCCTATTCAGGTATGAAGTCCACCCTGGCATTGCCAATGTAAAATACACTTTTAAAAACTATGAACAAAGCTTTTGAATTGGTGAATTTACAAGTAAACTTGCAACCTAAAAAGAAAAAAAAAAAGTGTTCTACTTATTTCATCCCAAATAAATGAATAAAAACCCTAGGGTTTGTTTAATGCGATTTTATGCTAAACGTATTCAATACTATGTTAGTGATGGCTTCCGTCAGCAGGGTTGGGGACTGCACACAAGAAGCATTTAATTATGAATGCCATAATTTGCTCAATTGATGCCTGTCTTTTATCTGCAAGCCATAGATAATTTTCTCTAAATAAATGCAATCATGAAAATAATATTTAAGACAGGAAAATAAAAATGTATTTGCTTGATATAAACCAAACACTGCATAGGCAACACTCCCGGCCCTCATGACAAATAAGTATCTCTTAAATTCAGATTCCAGAGGTATGGACATATCATCTGTTTATTAAGGAGCTATTTTCCAGATAATAATTAGAGGCTGTATCTTCATAAATATCGTGGGGATTTTGTTTTCAGTGGGAATCTGATTTTAAAGTAACATTCAAATTGTACTCATTGTGTATTTTTAATGTTTTTTAGCAAGTCATTAAATAACATGCACAATGAATTAATACATAGTAAGATGTGTAAATTGCATTCTTCTCCCCAAGCTCTTCAAAGATAGAGTTCCTTGTCTCAAATAGAATCTCACCATGAAAAAGATTTTGAAAGTAAGAAATTATTTAGAAATTTCAGCCCTCCTCTTTATCATCCATGAATCTGTGCTCTTGGCTGCCAGAATTGTTGAAGTTTGTACTTCCATTTTTTTTTTTTTACTATTTAAATCAGCTGTTGCATAAAACAGGAAAAATGCTTTTTTTAAAAAAAAAATAGGGTCAAATAAAAGGAATTATGTTTTCGTATTCCATTTCTTACTTTATATTGCTATCAATTTGGAGGTCATTTTATGACCATTATCTTTGTTCCCAACTCTTCAAAGTGGCAAGTCAGGTAGTGAATACCCACTGGGACCACAAACTAGTAAGGGTACTCCATACCTTGGCCAGCCCAAAGGAAGCTAAGGTTACATAGACAACACAGCTAAGCCAATCGTATCCTTATACATTGATGGAACTGAGAACTTACCTGGTTTGATTTCATTCAACCAAAATTTCCATTTCCACTTACAATAAAGTGGGCAAGAGCTACCCAGAAATGAGCACCTGCTTAACAACTCAGGGCTGACTGTCCCTTTTTTCAAAACTCAAAACACTTCACATTTCTGCTCTGAATTCTAGCAGTGTTGGGAAAAACCAATTTACTTTTGATACAACAGATATTGAGATTGCTGTTTATAGAGATTCTTCATCAGTTGCCTTGAAATATGTCTGCTTGTTAAGTGAAAGATTGACATAGATTGCTTTCAGAAAGAAGTTAAACATTTTTTTATTAAGACATATACACATAGATCATTAATAAATTTATGCATTTATGGGGTACAATGTATTAATTTTTTTATACAATTTGTAATGCTTACATCAAACTAATTAATATAGCTTTCACTTCATTTACATGATTATTGGATTAAGACATTTATGTTCTATACTTGTTAGATTTGACTTGTACCCTTGCAATATGCTCCATAGGGTGGTCCCATTGTTTACCTTCCCTCTGTCAAACCTCTCCACTCTTCCTTCCCACTCTATTTCTCTCCTTCATCCTGGGCTATAGTTGTGATCTATCTTTCATAAGAAAGTCTGAGTAAATATAAATTGATTTCCTAGAAGTACTGAGTACATTGGATACTTTTTCTTCCATTCTTAAGATACTTTACTTAGGAG
>CAUYPK010141597.1:0-13730 GCA_963574355.1 Loris lydekkerianus | reverse complement strand
AAAAATATCAATACTATTTTTGTCTATAGAAGTTCTTGGACACGGAATTCTCTCCATGAACTAGGACAGCCATAGACCCCAGGTTAAAAATCCTTATTCGCTGTAGATGGCCTCTATTAGTTTAAGAAATGTCCCTTCTATACCCATTTTCTTAAGTGTTCTGATCATGAAGGGATGCTGGATATTATCAAAAGCTTTTTCTGCATCAATTGAAAGACTCATATGGTCCTTATTTTTAAGTTTGTTTATGTGTTGAATTACATTGATAGATTACGTATATTGAGACCCTGGGATAAATCCGACTTGGTCATGGAGTATAATTTTTTTGATGTGTTATTGGATTCTGTTTGATAGGATCTTACTGAGTATTTTAGCATCTATATTCATTAGTGATATTGGTCTATAATTTTCTTTTCTTGTTGGGTCTTTCCCTGGTTTGGGGATCAAGGTGATGTTTGCTTCGTAGAATGTGTTGGGTAATATTCCTCTTTTTCTATATTTTGGAAGAGGTTTAGTAGTATAGGTACTAGTTCTTCTTTAAATGTTTGGTAGAATTCTGACGTAAAGCCATCTGGTCCTGGGCTTTTCTTTTTAGGGAGATCACAAGACTATGGGGAAAGGGCCAAGGAAGGGGAAGGGAGGGGGAGGTTTTGGTGGAGGGAGGGTAATGGGTGGGGCCACATCTATAGTGCATCTTAGAATGGGTACAGGTGATTGCACTAATGTACACAGCTATGATTTAACAATAAAAAAAATAAAAAATTAAAAAAAAAATTCTTATTCACGGTGGTGCCCATAACTCAGTGAGTAGAGCACCAACCACATACACCGAGGCTGGCTGTTTCAAGTCCAGCCCAGGCCTGCTAAACAACGACAACTACAACCAAAAAATAGCCGAGTGTTGTGGTGGGCACCTGTAGTCCCAGCTACTTGGGAGGCTTAGGCAAGAGAATCGCTTAAGCCCAATAGTTTGAGGTTGCTATAAGGTCACGGCACTCTACTGAGGGCGACATAGTGAGACTTTGCCTAAAAAAAAAGAAATCCTTATTTGGACACATCAATAAAGCCAAGACAAAGACTCTCACAGCCAGTGTTCTAGATATTGATAAATTATGACCTAATATATCCCTCTATCCAAATATTCACTTCAAGAAAGAGAAAAAAAAGAGGGTAAAGGGCCTGTATCAGTCTGCTCAAGCTGTTCTGACTGAACACCAGCAATTGGGTAGCTCAAACTACAGAAATTTGTTTTCTCCTAGTTCTAGACGCTGGTAGGTCCAAAATCCGGGCACTGTCAGGGTAGGTTTCTGGTAAGTCTCTCATCTTGGCTTGCAGATACCTTTTTTCTGTGTGCCAGAACTCATGGTGTCTCCTCTTCTTCATATGAGGACAATAGTCCTATAGGGTTAGGGCTCTACCCTTTTCATTTAACCATAATCATCTTCTTAAAGATGTCTCCAAATACCATTGCCTTGTGGGTTAGGGCTTTAACATGTGAATGGGGGATCATAATTCAGTCCATAACAGGACCACTCACCAGAAATGGTTTACAGGTAGCCCACAGACAGATGCAGGCCCAAAACAAGAGTTGTATGTCTCTAAAATATTAAACCACACATTGATTTGAACTATAAAATTTAATTCTGAATATAAAAAAAAAATTCAGGATCTTTCTGCTTCAGCCTAACAGATCTTATTTCAACTTCTCTAGACTTGTAAACATTGGGCCCACATTCTCACACCACATTTTGTTACAGTGACAAAAGCAGAGGTTTTTTTAAAACTCTAGGCTAGATAGGGCTCTTATAGATAAGATTAAGTGTGATCTGATAGAAGGGGCAGGGAATAACAGATCATCATAACTTTCATTGGATAAGGACATAGGAATCAGGACATGACCACCGGATGACATGGGCTTGGTTGTGCAATGTGCTTGGTAGAGTCATTTGGACTCTACCAATATTTGAAGATGTAGCCCCTTGTAGGGGTAGTATTACTGGGAATTCTAAGAGGTTACAATAATGCCCAGAACAGCTTCTGATCAGCTTCTGATCAGCAGGAAAGAGGAGCAAAAAACCAGATCAGTACAGAGTTTGATTTAGTGAAACTCAAAGGCTCTGCCTCCTGCGTCATTATTGGTGGGTAAATGTTGAGGAAAGCCAAATGAAATGGCTAGTGTCTTACCTCATTACTCTATTATTCTAACATCATTGCATTTCAGTTTTCTTTATTCTTGTCCTGAGTTGAGCCAGGGTCTTGGTATTGAGTATTCTCCCCAAAACAGTGTAATAGGTAGAGAAAGGATGAAATTGCCCAAGACACAAAAATAATCCTTAGAAGAAAAGAGAAAAATAATACAGGTTTGACTTTTGTGAAGGTCATATAGAAAGTGGATTATTTTATTTATTTCCTTGTTATAAATTTTATACACACTGGAAGGGGGAGTAGAAAGCAATCCATCGTGTTCAGTTAAAAAAAAAAATAGATTTTACCCATTAAGAATAGTTTCTGTTGGGCCTGAAACCAAGTGTGTGGTCTCTGCCATTTTTCTGGTAATATTTGACAATAATAATCCTAGCACAATACATCTGTCCATCAACCTAAGCTTGGTAAATGTGCCTTTCCTAATTAACTCTCTTGTAGCATGGATCTACAGCAGAAATTGCACCTGCTGTAAGAACCACTTCTAGTCATAACGTTTTTCTTTTCACACTGAACAAATCTGAAACTTGCAAGAATAGTATATCTGCAAGAACTGTATGAAGAACTATTATAAAAGATACCCTTTATTCAGATTCATCAGCTTTAAAATTTTGCTGCATCATTTACTCTCTGTGTCCTTTTGTATCTCTTTCTGCCTCTCTATATAGATGAAGATATAGACACATAAACATATATACTTATGTGTATAATTGTATGTGTAAATATCACACAAACATATGTCTTTATTATAGTTATTTTCTAAAACATATAAGAGAATTTGCAGTGAATTGTTTTGCCCTGAGAATATTTATATTTTTGTAAAGAGTATTAACCATGGTTAAGTTCACAGAATTACCTAAAAGCCCATTTGACCTACCCTATTTGTCAAGTTAGAGCACTAGTAGTAACACTGAATAATAGGAACACCATAGGAAAAAGAGAGATAAAATAAACCTCATGTGTTTTTGGTGTAGTCCTAATTAAAATTTTGAAATAGAAATTTGTCTTTAACATAGTCCTTTTATTTCTTGGAACATGCTTCGAGGTCAAAATGCATCCCTATTCTGCTCAGATTTCTCCTGGACCACCCACCTCATGGTTTTCCCCAGAGTAATACATATTACGTGTCATCTTTCTTCTAATAATGCCCCAACCCCTCACTGTAACTGACTTTGTCTAATAAGTGTTAAGAGAGATTAAGCTGATTGACCAACTTTATACTGATGGGTGAAGGACATTATTTATATTCCCAATGATATTTGCATTTTCCACAAAGACTTTATTGGTACCAAATTTCTACCATTGGTAGAAATGAAGTTGACCTATGAACATAAGATGAATTAACAAAGGTAGTGGGATGAGGACAGATATTTTCCAGTTGGAAACTGGGACCTAAACATGGAGCGATCACTCTGTGATTACTGTGAAAATTTGCTAATATTTTGGCAGATACGTAAATAAATGGCCTTCAAATACTTGCCCAATATTTACTTAAAGGGGTGCCTGAAAGACTACAAGAAAGCAAAATTAGGAAATATTATTACTTTTCTTTTTGGTGAGACAGAGTTTCACTATGTTGCTCTCAATAGAGTGCCATGGCGTCACAGCAACCTCAAACTCTTGGGCTCAAGCGATTCTTTTGCCTCAGCTTCCCAAGTAGCTAGGACTACAAGTGTCTGCCACAATGCCTGGCTGTTTTTTTAGTTGCAGTTGTCATTGGTTGCATATGTGGCTGGTGCCCTACTCAGAGCTATGGGCGCTGAGCCATATGACTTTTCTTAAAATATTGACTCTTTTACGTTTTATCAAGCAATTCAACTCTGGCCCCAAATTTGCATCCTCCATTCAGCCTAACAAAGGGACCAATCTTTTTAGAAGGTGATCTATTGAGGTCAGTTATTAGCAAGCATTGCGGCTCAGCCATGCCCTTGGCTGTATTTGACCACTGTCATCACCACCCCCCCAATACACAAATACTCACATGTTAAGGTTGCCCTGTCAACCACACTCAGCACAGGTCTACTACACGTGACCTGTGTGTCAGGTCTTTTGCCAGCTCATAGCACTTAAGAATATTCAAATTAGCTGTCAGCTTGAAGCAAACGTGAGATTTTTAACATAAAAATCTGCATTTCTTTCTCCTTTTGAAAACCAAAAGATGTCTATACCCCGAGCTCAAACTACTGCATGGCAACAACCAACTGGAGCCCAGTAGCAACACCCCCCAAGACCCCATTACCAGGCACAAGTGCACTCCCCAACGGGTATCTGCTGGGCTCTTCTCCCTGCCCTGACCCATCCTAGAGGTAGTTAAGCCTACAATCCTGGATATAGAACCTCCCTTGAGAGAAGTCCCAGTGAATATAAGTTTTTATTTCCCACACCTTTACTTTTTTAGTGATATTTTATCCCTTGCCAGTGATATTCTTTGATATTGACACCTTGGTAAATGACCTGGATGACTGGCCATTACATGGGGTCAGCAAATTCTCTAAAACACAGATTTTTAACAAGAGTTTTAGGGGAGAGGGACGAGCAAGAGAGGGCAGACCCTGGGGCTGTAACGGGTGGCCTTTATACCCTTGTAAAAAATATGCCAAGGGCGGGCTATAAAAATGTAGCTTGGTGATTACACAGGCCAGTTAAGCAGAGCGAGCATGCTGGTTTCTCCCCTTTGCTGGAACATCTAAGTGGTGTTCTTGTATTCACATTGTGCTTCTTCTTAGAGCAACTCAACAGTGGATGGAGCAGCAACAGCGTGAATCAAAGTCCACATTCTAGTGTCCTGTCACACATAAATTCTCTCAATGATCAATTTCTATCATTTAATCAAATCATTTTTTAACTAGCAGGAATCTGTCACTGGCATTCATTTCATGCCCCATAGCTCTGGTGGAAAAAACTTTTTCCCCCCATTTCTGTTGCTTCCTACCACGTTAAATAGGCAGTTTTCAGAGGAGCACCTCCTGCCAATTAGTAATAAGAATCAGCCTTGACTTTTGCAGATTGAATTTTGTAAATTGGTTTTACTGAAAGTGAGAAAAAGCATAAAGAACTGAACAAGGGAGAAAAATTAAGTGTCCCTAAAGAACCGAGACCTTGTCATAATCTTGCGTCAGATAAGAGATTGTGTGTTTTGGGTCTGAACATAGCATAAGGTAGCTTATGGTTCTCTTTCTACTTCAAACATTGACCTTTCTATGGCACTGATCTATGCACACAGAATAAATTATCATCACTGCATAACTCTGAGGCCTTGCACGGATTAATGTCTTCCAGAGCAACCTACATGCTAGGATGCGAAAGGTCTCATTGCAGAGAAAATGGTTGCCATAATTCTTTGAGCATGATTTTGTTCACCCGTAGATGTGATGCTAAAGAGCTCTACTTGAAGCTGAACCTAACAGAAACCTTTTTTCAATTTTCATTATTTATTGTGTCAGGATTATGAAGAAGCCAATTTTCTTTCTCTTTCTAATAAACATATTTTTTTCATTTTCTCTTTTAAAAAGGTCAAATGGGGGAGGTAATGCTTTAAAAATACTGAAGTTTAAATTGGCCTACCATCTCTGATTTGTACTAGTGTTTTTTATTTGTCTTCAAAGAAGAAAGGATGATCTATGGAGCAAAATTTGACATAGGATATCAAATCTTGCTGATTTACTCTGACAAGAATGCCTCATCTCAGCCAAATACATAAATCTGCTTTATTTTAGCATTACATTATTTTCAACATGATGCTGTTGTGAAATGAAAAAGAATAGCAAATACTTAACTGAATACTTCAGTGTGCCATGAACCATGCTAAGCAGGTGCTTTAACTGAATTAAATAACTTCATACAACCCAATAAGGTAAAGATTAAGATTTGTTTTTTTTTTTTGTCTGTTTGTTTGTTTTTGGCTGGGCTCGGTGGCTCATGTCTATAGTCCCAGTGCTTTGGAACACTGAGCAGAAGGATCCCTTTCACTCAGGAGTTTAAGATCAGCCTGAGCAATAGCAAGATCCCACCTCTATTAAAAATAGAAAAATTAGCTGGGAGGCTGAGGCAGGAGGACCACTTGAACCCAGGGGTCTGAGGTTGCTGTGAGCAAGGCTGATGCCATGGCACTCTAGCCTGGGACAACAGAGTGAGACTGGTTAATGTGAGGGTAAATAAATTAGGTTACATTATTTGTGTCTGTAAGGCAAAGTCCAAAGTCTGATTTGTAGTTGAGTTCTTCACCCAGAAAGTGTGCCATATACCTCTACATTGTAGCTGATAGAAGATTATACTTTCTTAAAAAGATTGAGAAAACAGAGATTCAAGGGAGTCATATAATTTTCCCAAATTCACACACTTATGAAATTATTAAGTAGAAGAGCTGGGACTCAAACCAGGTGGTCTACCTCCAGAACTATACTAAAAAGTAAGGTTGATAAAGCTTACATCCTGTGTGCAAGATCCTGTGGGTCACAAGCCTGTCCAATTTTCTTCTTCCTAGCGTTTGTCAAAGTTACCTAACTGCAGAAATGCTTATTCCATACAATGGTGACTCACCCTGGAATTCTTTTGATCATAGATGGGAAGCCCCAGCTTCACTATCTGCGCACGCGTCGTCACACCACATACCTTTGCTTGCCCGACTCTCTCTGCCTGTGATGCCCCATCTCAGGTTACTCAAATGCCAGCCATTACTTAAGGTCTGGCTGCTTGTTGGGTTGGTTTTTTTTTTTTTTTTTTTTTAACTTCCTTTGGGAAATATCTCCCACAGACCCAGAACATTCTCGTCCTTTGCTTAACAAACACCAAATAAATAGAAATCAAGTTTTGTAGCACTGGAAGTTTCTCTTGTTACTACCTAGTTCCATGTCTTCTCCCTGCATTTGACTGTGAGCTCCGTAAGGTCCACTTGAATTGCTGTATGGCTAATGGCTGCCACAGGATTCAACACAAAACAGATACTAAAAAAAAACACCAGTAGAATAAACTGTGGATCCTTTTGAATCCTAGGAAATGTATTAAATGGAAGTATTAATATTTCAGAGTTATCCATTGTTCATGAAGACAGAGGTGATATGAAATGCAGAAGGGTTATATAGATCAGTAGTCCCCAACTTTGTTGGCACCAGGGACCAATTTCACAGAAGACAATTTTTCCATAGACTGGGAGTGGGGAGGGTGTTCAGGATGATTCGCGTGCATTACTTCTCCACCTCAGGTCATAGGAGCTTACAACCCAGATCCCTCCTGTGTGGAGGTTTGTGCTCCTATGAGAATCTAATGCTGCTGATTGTATGACAGGAGGTGGAGCTCAGGAAGTGATGTGACTGATGGGAGGGGTTGTGAATACAGAGGAAGCATCTCTTGCTCACCTGTCATTCACCTCCTACTGTGTGGCCCAGTTCCTAACAGGACATGGACTGGAGGTGGGTGGGGATTGAGGACCCCAGTTATAGATAAGGAAAGAGGTTAAAAAAATTTCAAACTAAATATAACAAAATGCTAGCAGAATCTTTCCTTTTGTGATGGATATATTGTAGCTCATAACAAATGTCAGCAATAGCATTTTTTTTTTTAGGCTGCTCACTAGTCTCGTTATATATACAAACGTAAGGAACTGTCTCCTAGCAAAGCCATTGCAAATCTCCACCAACATGGAAGAAAAGAGAAGAAATTTAATTCCTAGTTTATAGACTGTTCCAGTGACTTCTGAAACAGCAGGCAAAACAGATGTTGCACTGACTTCTACCCACTGGAATGTGACAGCCACCTTGATTACCCTTTTCCAGCCATTTAATTTTGTTATTTAGGAAGGCAGTGACATTGATGCATCTGTAAGAGGCAGGCTGACATAAACCAGATCCCCTTACAGCTTTCCTAAGGAAAAACCCTCCACCCTTTTCATCAGGATATTGCATTATTTCCATAGAGCAGGTGAAAAAGAAGAGAGGTGATTTGTATTTTCTAGGATTCTCGAATAAGTGAAAAATCTGCCAGCCTGGCAAATAGGTAATGCTGCTGCTATTCAGAAGACATGTGCATATAACTTACCAGCAGATGCCCAAAACACGTTCTTTCCTTCTTCCTGCTACCTAACAATGAATTCTACATCCTTTTTTTTTTTTTTTTTTTTTTTTTGTCTTCACTAACTTTCCGAAAACCTAAGTCTGCCTGGACTAGGGGAGGCCTGGCATGGACAAACAAAGGCCCTTGTTGTCAAATTGTTCACTACTGATTAGGAAAAACAGATACACAAATCGCTAACTACCTTCCATACATATAATGGCCAAACTTCAAATGGCTTCCATCCAACAAGGACCAATGCCTTGCCAGGCTCAGGGATGTATTAACAATCCCATAATGAGGACACCAGCTGTCAGCCACAGAAAATATTAAAACACGAAACAGGACATTTTCAACAATTAGGTTAATGATTTCCAGAACGTGTCTGTCAAAGCCCTCTCAGCATCCTTGGATCATGTTAAGGCCTCTGCTTTAAAACCTTCCCTCACTCCTAATTGCCCAGTAGATAAAAGCCTCACTCGTGTTCAGCATTGCATGGCAATGTGATGCCGGAATTCAGAGTTTAGGTACTGGAGTCAAGCCTGCTCTAACTCACCTACCTGGTGTATAGTGGGTAAATTACTTGGTTTTCACTCATTTGTAAAATAAAAACATTAGTAGTACTTAATACATAGGTTTTGGAGAAATTTAAATGAGATGGTCTAGGTCTAGTCCACAGCACATAAGACATGTAGAAATAATGGTAGAGGAAGTGGTGGTGGTTGTGTTAAAATATTTAGAGAGGTACTAATTCCACTTGTTAGTTTTCCACAAATACAATGTTACACTAATATATCTGAATGCATGTTTCCCTGTTTAATATATATCCATATGCATAAGCATATGTGCGTGTGTGTATATATATGTAATTGCATTTAGGTGTGGTTTTAAATAATATTTTTTCCATTCATATGATACTAGACAATGTACTTAACCTTAACCTTGCCTTGGTTTTCCACCTATAAACTGAGAATAATAACAGTACTTGCCTTGGGGTTATCATAAGGATTCACTGATATAACATATGTACAGTAACTGACACGGCTGAAGTTCCCAGTGAGTGTTATTTTTCAAAAATACCTTTTGAAAAATACCTTTTGAGGAGGAGGAGAACAAGATGGCGGCCGAGCAACAACTTCCTTGCATCTGGGCACCGTGAATCTGGGAGATAAGACTCCAGGTATCTCTGGCTGGTGGGATCTGCCTATAATCATCCCTGTGAGGATACAGGGAATCAGAAAGAGACTTCTGGACCCCAAGAGGAGGACAAAAACAGTAAAAAACTGGCAAGTGGTCACGTGTATTCAATTGGTCTAATCCCGCTGGCAACTGTAAGTACAGTAGCAGCAAGACTGCAAACTGGAAAGGCCTTACCTGTGAACTGTTTTGGTATTTTTGGACTTGGCACTCAGTTTAACTGCCTTGGGGAGAGCTTGAGCAGGAGTGTGGAGAACTTTGGGTGTTGTCTAGAGCCCCAGTCTGAGCTGCTGAGCTGGACGGAGCTAATAGTGTTTGGCTGTGGGTCACAGTGAACCATTGACAAAGAACTGCCCCAGCAAGGTCTGCCCTCAGGGTTGCAGAGCAAGGATCCAGTGAAGCAAGTAACCAAGTGACTGAGCAGCCTAAAGGTGGGGTCTGAGCCACTTTACATCCCTAACCCTCAGGGGCAGAGTGAGACTGGTTTTGGCACACTGGGTAAGTGAATAGCCACTTCAGCAGTGATTCCAGTGACAAGCACTTTCCTAGGAAAGCTTCTGCTTAGCAAGTTCAGAAGCTTAAAGTGCCTTTTAAGAGGGCTGAAGAGAGACTTAGGGTATCTACCCTGTGGGGTTTGAGAAATCAGCAGAGGACCCCAGTCATATCAGCATTGTGATTAACATCTCATACCCCAGAAGATCACCTGCTGCCCAGACAATATTCAACAAGATATATTTACTGCTTTGTTTTGGTTGTTTTTATTGTTTGTTTGGTTGGTTGGTTGTTTTTTATTTTGATGTTGCTGTTGTTGTGTTCTGTTTGTTAATTTCAACCTTTTCTGTACAGATCTTTTTCTTTCTCAATTTTTCTAGTTTAAGGGCAATTTCCCCTTGCTGCCTGTTTCAATAACTAGAACTTCATTTATGATAGTGTTTCTACACCTATTATTTGGTTTTTCACCCAATTTTACCCCATAAAGTTTTCTGTTTGCTTGTTTTGGTTTGATTTGTAGCATTTTTGTCTTTCCTCTCTACTTGGTGAAGGTGGGGTACTATGTCTGATCAGGTTAGCAAAGAACTGCTGACCTCAAGGGAAACACCCAATTGGGCACACCCAGTGGTTGGAATTTTTTTAAGGTTGTGTCAAAGTACCCTATTGTACACCTATATTGCTCTGTCTCCCTCTTTCTGTGCCTCTCTTCTTTTTGTCAATATTCATTTTACCCACCCCCTCTCCTTTCTCTATTTTCTATTCGTTCTTTCCTTCTTTTTTTCATCCCTTCTTGCTCTTCAACCTTCTCATCCTTCTGGTCCTGATCCAAAAGGACTCATCAAAACCTTAGTCCACAGGTACAGAAACTTAAAGAGCAAGAGGAAGTGAAAGGAAAATTAGGACAAGGAAACAGATAAAAGAAATCACTCATGAGGAAGAATCAGCAGAAAACTCCTGGCAACATGAAAAACTAGTCCAGAACAACCCCTCCAAGGGACCATGAGGTAGCTACTACAGAGGATTCCACCTATAAAAAAATGTTAGGAATGTCATAAAGGGAATTTAGAATACACATGATGAAAACAATGAAGGAAATGATGGAAACAATGAAGGAAACTGCTAATAAAGTGGAAAACAACCAAAAGGAAATCCAAAAACAGAATCGAATAAGCGATTAATAATATGAAGAATATAGAAAGGATATAGCAGAGCTGAAGGAACTGAAGCAGTCAAATAGGGAACTTAAAGATGCAATGGAAAGTATCAGCAACAGGTTAGACCATGCAGAAGAAAGAATTTCAGAGGTAGAAGACAAAATTCTTGAGATAACTCAGATAATAAAAGAGGCAGAAAAGAAGAGAGAGAAAGCAGAATGTTCACTGTCAGAATTATGTGACTTTATGACGCGTTCCAACATACAAGTTATAGGAAACCCAGAAGGGGAAGAAGAATGAATGCCCCAGAGGAATGGAAGACATACTACAGAATATTATAAATGAAAATTTCCCAAATATGACCAAAGATTCTGATACACTGCTTTCAGAGGGATATCGGACCCCAGGTTGCCTCAACTCTAATCGAGCTTCTGTAAGACAAATTGTGATGAACCTGTTCAAAGTCAAGACAAAAGAAAAGATTCTGCAAGCTGCCAGGAATAAGTGCCAGTTGACCTACGGTGGAAAATCCATCAGAGTGACTGCAGACTTCTCTAATGAAAATTTCCAAGCAAGAAGACAATGGTCATCTACCTTTAATCTACTTAAACAGAACAATTTCTAGCCCAGAATTCTGTACCGTGGCAAGCTAAGCTTTAAAATTGATGGAGAAATCAAATCATTTATGAATATACAAACATTGAGGAAATTCACCACAACAAGACTAGCTCTACAGGAAATAGTTCAACCTGTTCTACACACTGACCATCATAATGGATCAGCAGCAAAGTAAGAACTCAGAAATTAAAGGACAGAACCTAACCTCCACACTGATTCAAAAGATAAAACTAAGCAATGGACTCTCACAAAAGATGAATAGAATACTACCACACTTTTCAATTATCTCAATAAATGTTAATGGCTTGAATTCCCCACTGAAGAGACATAGATTGGCTGACTGAATTAAAAAACACAAGCCATCCATCTTGTCTACAAGAAACACACCTGGCTTCAAAAGACAAATTAAAACTCCGAGTCAAGAGTTGGAAGACAATTATTCAGGCAAATGAAATTCAGAAGAAAAGAGGAGTTGTAATCTAATTTTCAGATACATGTGGATTTAAAGCAACTAAAGTCAAAAAAGACAAAGATGGTCACTTTATATAGGTCAAGGGAAAAATACAGCAAAAAGATGTTTCAATTCTAAATATTTATGTACCCAATTTAAATGCTCCCAGATTCTTGAAACAGACCTTACTTAGTCTGAGCAATATGATATCCGATAATACCATAATAACAGGGGACTTTAACAATCCTCTTAAAGAGCTGTACAGATCCTCTAAACAGAAATTAAACAAAGATATAAGAGATTTAAATGAGACCCTAGAACAACTGTGCTTGATAGATGCACATAGAACACTCTATCCCAAAGATAAAGAATTTACATTCTTCTCATCCCCCCACGGAACATTCTCCAAAATTGATCATATCCTGGGACATGAAACAAATGTCAAAAGAATCAAAAGAATTGAAATTTTACCTTGTATCTTCTCGGACCACAAGGCACTAAGGGTGGAACTCAACTCTAACAAAAATGTTTGACCCCACACAAAGGCATGGAAATTAAATAATCTTCTGTTGAATAACAGATGGGTGCAGGAAGAAATAAAACAGAAAATCATTAACTTCCTTGAGCATAACAACAATGAAAACATAAGCTACCAAAACCTGTGGGATACTGCAAAAGCAGTTTTGAGAGGAAAATTTATCACTTTAGATGCCTACATTCAAAAAACAGAAAGAGAGTGCATCAACGAACTCACAAGACATCTTATGGAATTGGAAAAAGAAGAACAATCTAAGCCTAAACTCAGCAGAAGAAAAAAAATATCCCAAATCAAATCAAAGATCAATGAAATTGAAAACAAAAGAATCATTCAGAAAATTAATAAAACAAGGAGTTGGTTTTTTGAAAAAATAAATCAAATAGATAAACCATTGGTTAGACTAATGAGAAATAGAAAAGTAAAATCTCTAGCAACCTCAATCAGAAATGATAAAGGGGAAATAACACCTGATCCCACAGAGATACAAGAGATCATCTCTGAATACTACCAGAAACTTATGCCCAGAAATTTGACAATGTGAAGGAAATGAATCAATATTTGGAATCACACCCTCTCCCTAGACTTATCCAGGAAGAAATAGAGCTCCTGAACAGACCAATTTCAAGCACTGAGATTAAAGAAACAATAAAAAATCTTCCAACCAAAAAATGCCCTGGTCCAGATGGCTTCACACCAGAATTCTATCAAACCTTCAAGGAAGAGCTTATTCTTGTACTGCAGAAATTATTCCAAAAAATTGAGGAGGAAGGAATCTTCCCCAACACATCTATGAAGCAAACATCACCCTTAAACCAAAACCAGGGAAAGACCCAACCAAAAAGGATAATTTCAGACCAATTTCACTCATAAATATAGATGCAAAAATTCTCAGCAAAATCCTAGCCAATAGATTACAGCTTATCATCAAAAAAGTCATACATCATGATCAAGTAGGTTTCATCCCAGCGATGCAAGGCTGGTTTAATGTACACAAGTCCATAAACATTATCCAACATATTAACAGAGGCAAAAA
>CAUYPK010141594.1:0-37497 GCA_963574355.1 Loris lydekkerianus | reverse complement strand
AAGTCCCTTGCTGGCTCCCTGTATCCTCAAAGGGATGATCATAGGCAGATCCCACTGGCCAGAGATGTCTGGAGTCTTGTCTCCCCAGATTCGCCAAGCCCAGTTACAGGGAAGCTGTTACTCAGCCACCATCTTTAATCCCGTCTACCTTCAGTTTTTTCTAATGACTACCCATTTATTATAACCAGATATTAGAAATCAGAATTAGATATGAGAAATTTGCTCATGTAAATATAATAATCTCTGCTTGCCCTACAGATGTTATACAACCAGTGGTTTCACCACTGAACAGTAATCCTTTAGTGTTAATATGTTTATTCTGGCAATAGTTAAAGAAAGTTTCTGTATTTTACTCTATGAGTAGAAAATTAAATGGTATTTTCCAAACTTGTTAATTGAAAAAAATAAATAAATAAATGAATGAATTTTGTGTTTAGAGTTGGATTCTATCCCCAAGATATCTCATTATGTATATGCAAATATAGTAGAACTCTGTAAGTTGACCACCCATGGGACTATAACAGACTGGTCAACATAAGGAACTTTCACTGAGTTTGTGTGGGGCATGTCCTGTCCATGAGAATTAGCCAGCTGAAGGTAGTCATTGTAGGGAGGTGGTCAACTATGGAGGTTGTACTCTATTCCAAAATTAAAAAAAAAATTCTGAACTACAAAACACTTCTGGTCCCCAAGCATTTCAGATAAAAGATACTCATCCTGGGTGAGGCTCCTAGAGTAACCAAATTCACAGGGACAGAAAGAAGAATAGAGGCTACCAGGGGCTGGGGTGACAGGGATGAAGAGTTAGTGGTTAATGGGCACCAAGTTTCAATTAGAGCAGATGAAAAAGTTCTGGAGGTGGATGTTGATGACAATTGCACAGCAATGCAAATGTACTTAATGCCATGAACTATATGCGTAAAGATGGTGATGGTGGTTTTACGTTATGTATATTTTATCATAATAAAAACAAGAAGCAACAGTGTAGTGATGGAGTCAGGGAGGCCCCTCCCTTTGTGCTGGAGAGCTCCCACTGCAGCACAGAGTCCTGGCCTGGGAGGGACATTCCTAGGAAAGAGCCACCAAAGGAGAGGCTCAGGGGCCTGAGGACATGTTCTGAGAGGACAGGAGCCTATCTGCCAGCAACTAAAAGCTGACACGTGGACACTGTTCTTTTGAGGAGGACTGGAACAGACATGCAGAAGACTGTGAGAGGCCATGTAGGGCTTAATTCCAAAAGAGCTTTCTGACTCCAATATTGCTTACAGTGGGGTGGGTGGTACTGGGAGGTGGGGAATGGTCTGCCACTCAAGAAAAGCTGGACTCAAAGGCTGGAGAAGCCTCTGGTGGGGGGGGGGGGTAATTGCAGAAAGGATTCTCATAATAGTAGGAATCCTTGGGCTCAAGTTACCCCCGCAATCCCTTACAACTCACTGGCTCTGACCTTTGAGGTCATGCCCTGCCCAAGGGGAAGGCACAAAGCAACTGAACTAAGACTAAACAGACCCACATTTGGGGTCCATCAGTGATTGGCATCAGTCCTTGGACAGATCACTATTTACTCATTTCTGTAATTAACAAATTTCTGTAATTCTTCTGTACCCTAGTCCTACCCAAAAGGTATTGAGAAAATGAAGAGAAGCAAGGACTCATGACAAGAGAGTCCAAATATCACTGCCAACCCTCCCTCCCCACTCCCTCCTGGCTCTGGTCCTCTTCCTCTTCCATCAGGTCTGATAGTGTTTACCAGGGTGCAGTGTGCACACTACTGGTTACATGTGAGATGCTAGCCAGGGTACACAAGCATTATCTAATGTTGTGCATTTATTTTAATATGCTAGTGTATACCTAATATTTACAGCAAATGATAGCAATTATTCTTTATGACAGTGATATAAAATTTCTTAATAAAGTTACAGGTTGTAAGTTGTGAAAAGTGAGTTAAAGAAGAAGAGTAAGTAATTAACAATGCAAGAGGCACATGAATCAGGCAAAAATTTCATTTGAAGGTGGAGTGTTACTGGAGTTTGGGAACCCCCAGATGAATTAAGGAGGTACAACTACCTTAATTCATCTGGGGGTTCAATTCATCTTGAACCCTCAGACGAATCAAGTGATCTATTCCTGGGACCTCTTCAAGACCCAGGAATAGATCACTACGGCCAGAAGATCAGATACAGAGAAAACCAAAAGACAAAGCCCTTTGGTTAGTCCTGCTGCCTGGTTTCCTTAAAGTGCCATATGCCAAGATTTTACCAGTTGAGAATAACTAAGAAGTTGAACTTGGTTCTTCCATCTACAAAATGGCAAGGCTGGTCAGCTTCTACCTCCTTCCCTGAGAACCTGCTATCTCTGTTTTTCCTGATCTCTACTTACTACCCAGTGGGCTCCATTAAGCCCTAAGGGGCCATTCCCCCTGAGGAGTTAGGAGTATGTTGGATGCTGCCCTAGGAGGTACATGTAGAGAAACCCAAAGAGGAAGCTGCCACCTCCTGGGAATGTCAAACACCATGCCATGCAGCAGAGTGATGCTCTAGTCCAGGGTGCCAGTCACCTCCTGCATCTCCCTCAATTGCCTGTGTCTTGAAGCATGATATGATTTCCCCTTTAGAGAAAACACCTAGAAACCTGATCAAGGTTCCATTCCCTCCACCCCTACAACTATCTGCTGATCACTTCAGTCAAAGGGTTACGTAGTTAGCCTAGGAACCTACCTTCCCTGAAGAGCAGGCATGAAAGAAGCTTTCAGCTGACTACCAGCCAGAACTTTGAGAGATGGCTCTGGAGCTGGGGAGAGGGGATCCAGGCTCCCTAGCTCTCCACTCTCCCTTGGGGGTACAAGACTGGTGGCATATATCCACTGAAAATGTCCCTTTTTCCTCTCTCCTTCTTGTTATTGTCCACACCCCATTTTTTCAAAATATTTCATCTATTGAACTACATGGATGAAGAAATAATTATATTCCCCATTTTTATTATCAAAGACCTCCAGTGGCAGCTAAATACCAACTTGAAAAGCCAAGAAACTTAACCATTTGTTTACTAATGCAGTCATTTGACTACATGAAGATTCCTTTTTTCATTCCTTTTTCTGGAACCCAGCCTGGAAAGACTAACAATCTAATGCCCTCCAGCATGTGAAGGAGCTGGGCACCCAGGCAGCCTGACTCAGACACAGAGTTAGTGGGTATCACATCTTTTAAGGGCAAGAAAACTCTGGCCTCATGAGTCTATGGAAAGTTGGAGAACCAGAGTTACATTAGTTCTTTTTCAATGGTGGCTTTTTAGAAGCTCTTCTGACAATAGAACCCTGGAATTTTGTGTGACCAAAGCAGAAGGCAAAACAAGAAGCTGAAAGTGGCAGGCTTGGAAATTTGCTTAGGATTGACCCTAGTAAAGAGATGGGATCAAGAATTAATGATGGACAAATCTGTGAAATTCACCCCAATTGAAAGGTTGGGCAAAGGGCACAGGCAGATAATTCTATCTCTTTCTCTCTCCCTCTCTCTCTCTCTCCCCAAATTGCCAATAAACATATGAAAAATATTTGACCTCAGCAACCAAAAGAGAACAGCAACCCCCCCCCCCCCTTTTCCTATCTACTGGAAGATCTGCCTTTCCTACCAGGTGCTGACAGGGTGAGGAAAGTGGGTGACCTTGCACGATTTGCAAGATTATACACAGATACATCCTTTCTAGGGCAATTTGGAAATGCCTATCAAAAACTTTAATCGTATACATTCTATTTGACTTATAAATTCCATGGAAGAATTTTTCTTTAAGGAAAGAATCATAAATCTGTTCAAAGAGTTATATATATTGTTTATAATAGTATTGTTAATAACAAAAAATTTTAGAGGGGGAATGCAATATAAATGTTCAACAATTTAGTGAATAAATGATTATATCTCCATGCTCCAGAACACTACATAGTCATTACAAGTAGGGGTGTTGAGCAGTATTTAATGGCACAGAAATAAATATAATGTCAAACAGTGGCTATTGTACCAGCTCATTCTTTGAAATTATACATGCATAAAAGACTAGAAATGAATGCAAGAAATGTCAACAATGTTTTTTCAGGTGATAGAATTATAGGAAATTTTTTTTTATGTTTGTATGTCTCTATTTTCTAAAAAGAATGAATAATCAAATTTGGCTTTCGTGATAAGGGAAAGGGTCAATAACATGTTCTAAAAAAGAATCAATGAAGCTGCATGTTATTATGGTAGAGATCACAGAGGAACATGTCAAGACGGGCTGGAAGATAGAAAATCAGAGATAGAGAAAGTGAGAGCTGAAGTCCATTGAGGCAGAGTATGTGTTTATTTCTACCTACCTGATCTGCAGGGGAAGGTGGAACTTGGCGACGATTTAGGCACATGCTGGAAGGCATAATCCACCAAGTGTGTTACTATTCTATCGTTCTATTACATTAGCATGGGAAAGCCAGCTCTCTTCTAGCCCCAAAGTCCTTTTCCCCTCTGATGGCCCATGACTTAATGAGAGCAGGATATTAGGTGCCTCCTGCAATGTCCCCCTTTGGGGAAAGGCTAAACTGATCAGCAATGAGAGGAGGTCAGAACTTTGGAGAACAAATATATTGCTTGTAGAACTAAAATGACTGAATGCAAGGTCTTTACCCAGAGAAGTCACTTGATATAAATTGTTTCACTCCTAGTAAAATCAGAAGCTGTCAGAGGGCAGCACATGGAGCTATGGAAACTGCAAGTTCTGGTTCCTATTCACCATACCCTGGCTGTAAACACACCTTCCTTGGGCATCATAAGAAAGGAAAGGGAATAGGAAGATGGGGAAGGCCGTCTTGATCTCAGAGGGGAATCTTGGAAAACACAGATCAACAACAAGCATTGAGAACACAGGATTCTCTGGGGGTCACAGCAATCCCTCCATCATGCCTCCAGGTCTTCTTGTATTTCCCACTTCCTTGAACCCTTAGAGCCCATAAGCCTGCCTGTGGGAAAGCCCCGAGGAAGGGAGTAGAGATGGCACTTCCACTGGGTCCTAGCCAATGAGAAGGTCCTGGAGGGGTGGCAAAGGGAGGTGGAATCAACCAGAGCATGACCGAGTACTGGGTGAGTCAAGCCCAAGCAGGGATGGTTGTCAGGCAGGCCATCCCAGATACTGACCTCTTGGCATGTCCATGACATTGAAGCTGGCCAGCAGGTCGCGACACCACTGGCGGTCACCTTCCACTTTGCTCAGCCAATTGTTGCAATTGAAGTAGTAACGAAGATGAGGCCGCTTCATGTCGGTAACAATCACACGGTCCAGGTACCAGCTGGCATTCAAGCCCGTGTTATCGTGCTCAATCCTAGGGCAGAAGCCAACACCCACATTGTCGACTGGAAGAACTGAAATGATACCCCCTTCCCTATTGGACTACCCAAATGTTAACTGGAAAGAAAGGTCCAAACATTTTATTTTTCTTACTTTATCTCTTCCTTGCAGTAGCCAAGGCTTGTAGACCTTCCTGGTCTTCCCCTTTGAGGCTTGGTCTAATCAGTACTGTCACCTTACCCTGGCATTTAAAAGCAGTGCTCCCTTTTCCAACTTTGGCCCAAGTGTGTACACAGACACACACACCCTACTTCTTGAAGCCCAGCAGAGTCAAGGTCAAAAAAGACAGTTCATTAAGACCATAACTAAAGGGAAGAGATGTCAAGATGGGAATATACAGAAAGCAAAAGCCAGCTAGACCATCTGACTTGTAGGACACAGCTTATCACCTGGGGTTCAAATTGCCCTTCCTACTGCTGCAAGACAGTTAAATGTGTCCCTCTCTTAGTGACTTTCAAACCCCATGATATGTAGGCAGTCTCCTCAGTCACACCACCCAGAGCCATCTAGACCAGGGTTGTCTGCTCATGCAGCCTTAACCATTCATTCCAGCCAGAGACACAAATTAAAATTTTTCTAGTAGCCATATTTAAAAAAATACAAAGAAACCCGTGAAAGTCATTTTAATAATACATTCCATTTAATTCCACTTATCATTTCAACACACAATTATGTAAAAATTTATTATAAAGCTATTTTGCAGTCTCTTTCTTATGCTAAATCTTCAGAAATCTGGTGTACATTTTATACGCACAGCACACCTCAGTTTAGACCAGCCACCTTTCAAGTGATAGTAGCCACATGTGTCTGAGAGTTATTGAACTGGGCATAATAAATCCAGATTCTTCTAGATCTGGTCTCCAAAATCCTCTCCATGTCCCATGTTTCTCCTCATCTCTTCTCCTAGACCTAGTTTCTTCCCCAGAACTTGACCCCAGGATCTCACTTTACATTGATCATCTCACCCCTGTGAGGCTTTAACCTTGCAGATCTTAACATGCCAACCATAGTCAGTACAGCACAAAACCCAACTGACAGATGCCGCACGTGACACACTGGGCCCTTCCCCACAAGGATGTGGGCCTCTGCCTGCCACAGAGCCCAGCACACAGCAGGACCTCAGCTAGCAAATGCCTTTCCCCACACAACAACTCACCTTTCCAAGTCCTCCCCTGCAAGGGCACTTCCCTCCACAGAGCCAGTGCCCAGGTCCTTCGTGTACCCTTTACTGCCCTTTACAAGAGAGCTCATGCTCCTGTATTTTCATGTGCTCTTGTGGTTGAGGGCAGGGGGTCAGAACTAAATTGAAGCTGTGTTTGACCCTGTCCCAGCCCTAGTTTGGGTATAATCAGAACACAGAAGAATATTCAGACAAATGGGCATGAATTTGAATGGGAGTGGTAAAGAGGGAGAAAGGGGGGCCATTGAAGACTTGCTTTCTGCCATCAGACTCGTAGAGTTCTCTCTTGTCATACATTCCCAAGAAGCCCCAAGAGAGCAAGATTAGGGGTGCCCTCTGTTCAAAGGCATCTGGCAACATGACCTGGCATCTCCATCTCTCTCTGAGTGACTACTGACTGCCAGAGCCAGTTACTGTCCTAAGCACTAACTCATTGAGTCCTGGAGTCAGTATAAATGAGGGCACTGTTATTACAGAGGAGGAAACTGGGGTTTGGAGAGGTGACCTGTCCAAATTCCCATACTAGTAAATAGCAAAGGAGACACTTAAATCTGGACCATTTGGATTCAGAGTCTCTGCTTCTAACCACTGTGTGATAGTGGCCCTTAGAGTATATGAGCATTTCTTAGATTTGTGAAAAATTGTCTTAAATTGCCATAAATTAAAAAAAAAAAAAAATGAATCTCTAATGGGGAAGTTTAGTGACTAAGAATGGGCAGGAAATATTTGAACCTTGGTAACCCCTCGAATAGTGCCTGGAGAGTAATCAACACCCAGAAAATCAAGTCCTAATCTACTTGCCTCCTTCATCACCCCAGCTGCAGCCAGAGGCCAGACCCTCACCTGATTTTGTAAATGAGGCCCACATTGTTGGTTCTCACCCGGAACACGTCGACATTGGCTTTCTCGAAGGCAGACTCGCTCCTGCAATGAACGCGTGCATGGTTAGTGCAAATCAGTAGCTGGCTCCCAGGCCTGGGGGGAGAGCCAAGGGCTGGCACCTGCCTTCTTCCTCCTCGTCCCTCTCCTTGGAAGAGTTACCAGCAACCAGATTCTGAGATTCCTTTCAGACAAGGTCAGATAGGAACAGGGCGAGGACCGCTAGTAGCCTTCCTCTCTCACACCAGCTTCTCGTGTAACGCTTGCTGCAAGTCACCAGGGGACTACTGGCATAGCCCACAGTACTATCTTTGTTTTACAAACAAGTGAACTGCTAGTTGGTAGCAGAGCTGGGACCAGAACCCAACTCTCCTGGTCATGCTTCCCACATGTATGGTTGCTCTGGGTTGGGAGGGTGGAGGAGGAAGGAAGACGTGGTGAGTGCCTTAGGCCCCTGGCCCTGCAGACCTACTGCCTCTCCCCCTCACTGGCCTCGCTCTTGTCAGGAAGCATGGTGATGGCAGCCCCAAGTGGTTGCAGACCTTGGATGACAGTCTATTGTCTGCCATTCCAACAAGAGAGCAAACAGTCCCAAAGTAGCAGCCAGGGAAGCGGGGCAGTGAGGGAAGTGCACATCTGGCATCATAAGTGGTGTGAACAGAAGCAAGTGCACCTGAGATGCGAGGTGAGATGTCCAGGCAAGTCCAGGTTCAGGAGCATCCTAAATTCAGTCAGCTTAACAGGAGAACTGGAGCAGCCTTGCCACACAGTCCTCTGGGAGTGGAAGCCTGAAGCTCATGTTGACATCTGCTCCATCCTCCACGTGGGGCCAGCACCGCCCCCATCCCTGCCATCCCAGCCCAGCTGGGTAGCAGCAGCTCTTCCAACCCCATGGTTTAGCTCACTGGGCCTGAGAGCTGCAGGCCTCCCTCAGTGCTCTCAGCCAGGGCTCTCAGCGCCAGCGCACAGACCACGGGAAAGGAAAATCATAGACAAAAATGTCCCGGAGGCATCTTTCTCAGGAAAATAGAGGCCCCAGAGGAGCACTCTGGCTGCAGAGGGCGAAGAGGAGAGGCGGAAGAACTTTCTGGGCTTTGCTGAAATGAAGAAGATGACTCCTGTGCTTGCATGTGCCTAAGGAAGGAAGGGACTGAGGCAGGGAGGCCACAGGCCACAAGTCTCTACTCCACCACTGCATAATAAAGATGGAGAATGTTGTCTGTTGGCTTTTGAGGAAGAACAGGATAGTAAGAAATCTTCTCCTGCCTGTAATCCCAGCACTCTGGGAGGCCCAGGCAGGTGGGTTGCTTGAGCTCAGGAGTTCAGAGCACAGCAAGACCCTGTCTCTACTAAAAATAGAAAAATTAGCTGGGTGTCATCATAGGTTCCTGTAGTCCCAGCTGCTCAGGAGGCTGATGCAGGAGGATAGCTTGAGCCCAAGAGTTTGAGGTTGCTGTGAGCTATAACACCATGGCACGCTAGCCTAGGCAATGGAATGAGATTATGTCTCAAAAGAAAAAAAGAAAAGAAAAGAAAAAGAAGTCTTTTCCAGGAAGCACTGGTAAATCTTCCTTCCCAGGAAAATAAACTTACCAGATTCAACATTTAAAGGAAATTAAACAAACCAACCGTCACAGGAGTCTGGCTGATGCAGGAATTTCACTTCTGAGGGAACATACCAGCACACCCCGTGTTTGCATTCAGAGTCACAGCAGATGTTAACAACTTGGAAAATAATGTGGACATCGCTTCTGTGCATCAGAATTGTGTGAATAGGAAACACAAAAAGGAATAAGAGGTATTTTTTGTTTCAATATGTAAGACAAAGCAACTGATCTTTAAAATAGATAGGCGAGAGTCCCTAGTTAATAAAATAAGCACCCTAAGATAGTCACCATAGAAAGCTATATAACTAATACTTTACAGCCATTAAAAAGAATATTTAATAAAACAAACAGGTTTATGATATAGGCTGAAAAGAAAAAAGCAAGTTAAGAACAGAATTTACAAACAGGATACCATTTTCATTTAAAAACAACAAAAAGTGGGAGGATTTATATGGAAGTATTATCTCTGGATGGTGAGAACATTATGAAGTGCTGGCTCTTTGTTCTTGTCTATATTGTTTTTTAATTTTCTGAAAGGAACACATACTATTTGGGTAATTATGAGGAAAACACAGTTGAATGTTTCAGCAGCTCCCTCCGCCCCTCCCTCCCGTCCTACAGGCTCCTGGAGGGAATTCTCTGGAAGGAGTTTGGGGCTTGCTGGGCTCCCATCTCCTGGGTGTGTGGAATGTGAGAAGCAGCCAAAACCAATGATTAGGAGAGAAGAAGGGTAAAGCATCCACATTTTTAGCCAAAGATGAAAGGAAAGCAAGTTGCTTTCTGGGACACCTCCAACAGCTGCAGTCAGTAAAGGGGAGCTCTACACCATCAGAAAAGCCATTGCACCCATGATATCATCATTTAAGCATGTGAGTTACCTCCAGATGTGGCTAGGTTGAATGTGGGTACATATGCTCCAGCGTGTTTGCTAAATAATCAACCGTGGTGCTTCAGAATCACTGGAGTCAGGCAACATATAGCAGCTGGGGGACCAGAAGAGACAGAGCCACCAGGATGCACAGGGCAGGAGGCAGAGACAGCGCTCACAGTGTTTCACCACTCCAGGGTGTTTCCGGGCTCCACAATGCTTGAATGACCCGAGAAGGGCCCCCTCATGACGGGAAGAGGAGGAATGGGCTACAGAGATACTCCTGGGGAAGGGCTGGGATAATCTCAAACAACTCCCTAGCCCCAGTACACTCAGAGTTCAGATTCCAAAACCCCCACTTCTGGTGAGTCAGGATGCAAATGCTTGTGGGTTGCAGAAAACTGGGTATAGGGAGGGAATAGAAAAGAACAGAGGGTGCCCAATGACAGGAAATACTAGAAACACAGGATTGTTCATGCTTCCTTGTGGGAGGCTGGGGCCTCACCATGGCTGGTGGTCAAACCTCAAATAAAGACTAAGGCAGTGCACAGCCCCTGCCATGCAGTGATCCCACTGGGGAGCTTTCACAGGCTGCACAGGGCATTTTAGCTGCCCACTGGGCAGAGTCATCAGGCTAAAATGCCAGGCATTCTCTGACATGCTCCAATGGTGAATTCTCAACAGAAGAACCGTGTTCCAGAGATACATGAGATCCCATCCTTTTGCCACATTCTGAGCCTGTGACCCAGTATTGGAGGTAGTCCTGAGTGGTGGGTTAGGGGACGAGGGAACCCCAAAGATGGAGCCTCCCTCTGAGAGCCTCTGCTATCAGCATTTCCCTGGGATGAGGGTCAGGCTGGAAGTTCACCATTGAGGGGATCTAAGCGAACATGTTGTTTTCTTTGCTGCCCTGCGGAAGCTCCAATGAGTACCAAGGAATATAGACACCAGACCACAAGGGCAAAACAGTCGGCATTTAACTTCAGGCACCAAAGTTCCTCTTGGAATAGGAATTATTTTGTATTGGAAAAAAAATCCAGACAATTTGGCATGTGAGGGTGGAAGGTGAACCCCTGGGGCACTGGAGAAAAGGCCGGGGAATGAGCAGAACTGAGGGGTGAGGCAGGAGAGAGAAAAAGCGTGGGAGAGGCAGGAGGGAGCGACATGTCGGGATGTGGTGGGGGCTGTGGGAGAGGGGTAAGAGGAAAGCCCAAGAAAGGTGGTTGGTGGTGGAATTTTAAGACTGTGTTCTAATGTTCCATTGTAAGTTGTTTGCCCTGCTGTGATTGGAGGCTGTCTGGTGCCTGGTGCAATTAGTAAAGTCTGTTACACACAGAAATGCTGCATGCGTGGGTATGTGTGTTGGTTCTGGCTGACACTGTGGGTCTGGGTTTGGGTGTCACCAGGCAGTGTAGTGAGGACAGAGGAGTAGCAGAGAATGAGGGCTGAGGAGATTGAGGTACCAATGGGACTTCTCAGCCAGACCCCAGGCATGGGGGGAGGCAACCAATGACCTAGACTCTGTTTAAATCTCACAGAGCACAGTGACTTCAGCTGCCATCTGCTTTTGTGTCACATGACAGCCTGGAATTCCTCAGAAAGCCATCCTCCCCTTCCAGACCCACAGTTTTCGTCTTGAATTGAAAGGATTTGAGATGGCAAGGACCATGCCTACAATTCTCTCTGCAGACTCTCCCTCAGCTCTTGCTGCAGCCCATCCTGGCCTTCTCTTACCCTATTCGTCCTGCTCACCAGGGTCAGATGATCTCAGCTGCAGTATAAGTTGAGCCTCCACCAACCAGCTTTCCAGCCTGGCCTTCTCCAGTCTGGCCTCCTGGCCTTCCTGAGTGCCCTCCTCCTTGCCCTCAACACAACCCTGCGCCCCCACACAGCTCCTCTCCAGCCCCCCACTTGTGTTGTCCTGCGACCTTTAGACTTTTGCAAGCTGTTCTCCTTAATCTAAAGAACCCAGTTCTGCCCCCTCTCTTATCTGAATCCTTCTCACCACTTGAGACCCAGACCCTGTTCCTCCCTCGAGGTTAGCCTTGCTATAGCCACATGGACATCCTTGCTGAGCTCGGACCATTCAGAAGAGCTGGGATAGACACTGGTGGTGCAGAGCACACTTGCCCTCAGCCCACCTTCCAGCTCCCTCCATCATTCTACACATGGCCCTCCCAGCCTCTCCAGGCTCACACCTGGGACCCTAAGCTATGTCCATGTCACTGAAACCATGTGCTCAAGAGCCCTCCTGACCAGCTGGAGTATGACACAGACACAGGCAGAGATGCCCCCAGCACAGCCCTGGGTCAATGGGAATGTTTAGACTCTTCACCTTCCTAGCGGAGGAGAGGCTGAAACTCAAGCTCCTGGAACCCAGGACACGGTAGCAATCCTCCACAGCATTTTATAAAAGGTGACGTGGGGGCCCTTCCCAAGAGAATGTTTTGACAAATGGGAAAGGTGAGGAAAAAGAATCTGGGTGCATCAAAGGAGGAAAGACAGTGAAGACAATCACAAAGGGAAAAAATGGTTCATTTTGTTCAAAAAAGGCAATCTGGGGACACTGGAAACAAACTGGGCAGCTCCCCAATGTCAGCAGCTTCTCCCTACCCTGGGGCACTCGGGGTAGGACACGTGGCAAAGAGGATGGAGGTTTCATGTATTCTCTTTACCGTGCCCACACCACTGGAGGAAGAGGCTTCAACAGCGAGCCATGCTGCAGAGTAAGCAGTACAAAAAGGCAGGTACCCTGTTCTGCAGAAATGGACAAAATAAGACGTTACTCCTGCCTCGACACTGCAGCTTTAGTACCATAGCCCATGTTCCGGGGAACAAGTTGTGTGAGGCCTGATCAGCCTGCAAGGCACAGAGCCTGTGTATCTCCCAGTCTGTGGACCCCACTCCTTTATGGCTTCCCCTGCCTCCCCTGGAGGTGCCAGGCCATAAACCTCAAGGTCACAACCTGGAGCCTCATAAGACCTTAGGGGAGTCTCCCACACAGCTCAGGGCCAGAGGGCCATGTGGTTGAGCAAAATGCATACAGCAAGATCATGGGCTTTAAGGACCAGCTTCACCACCAAAAAGCTTCACGGTCTGAGCACCTGACTGCTCTGCTCTAGGCCTCAGTTTCCCCAGGGAAAGGTTAGCACAGAGCAGTGGTTTCGAATGTCTCTTAGACCCAGATCCAACTGATCAGCTCTCTGTTCCATTAGGTACAGATTGAAAACAAGCCATCTAAGCCACTCCTGAGGTCCTTCAACATCTCTGAAATTTACACTTCTGCTAAAGTGATCTCAGGTTTGCTGTATGTACATCTATGTGTGCATGTGTTGGTGTTAGGGGAGACGACTGAGAAGAAGACAGCTGTGCCTGCTCTCACCAGGTCACAGTACAGTGAGGACACAGTACATGACCTCCCCAGCGTCCTGTCTCCCAACAGCTCTGTGATATGTGAGGAAACCAAGGCCTTGGATGAAAAGAAATTTAACCAGCATTCTATGAAACTAAGTGGTAAAGCCAGATTCAGACCTAGGTGTCATGATCCCAAATGTTTATTCTCCCAATCAAGGAATAGCTAATGTGAATTCTTAGATCCGAATAACTATTCACAAAAATCAAGAGAGGGATTGAGGAAGGCTGATAGGAGATCCCCAGGGAATTCCTGGCTGACACATGATCTGTCATTGGCAGAGGTCCTATAGCCCTTAATACACCTGCAGTCAGATGTGCCTTCTCTCCAGAGAAGCGGGTCACCCCTGGGTCCTGGAACTGCATCAGCACAGATTAATGGCCCAAGACTCTACCATGGCTGAGTTGGTACTCACTTGCTAGTGAGATGGAGCTTGGGAGAGAGCCCATTCTCTCCAAAAAGTGTGACGAAGACATTGGCATCTGTCCCTGCACCACGAACATCACCTGTGGCTGTGACCACCTCATACACTGGAGGAAGAAAAGAGAAGGCAGATTGAAGTCTCAGGAAAAAAAAAAAAAAAAAAGGCAGAATACTATGTGGGCCTGGGGAAACCAGAACTCCTGGCAGTCCCTCAGGAGATGCCCAGACACCAGGGACTCTGGGACACTCTGCCATACCCCACGAGCCTCTGGGCCAGGGCCAGACCCACACCACATTCTGCTGCAAAACTAACACTTTGCATTTAAACTGTGCACTCATTTTGCAGAAGATGAGCTCAAGGGCAAGGTGACAAGTCCAGTTCACACCTCACACAGTGTCAACACCAGAGCTCAGTTCAAAGCCTCCAGACATCCATTCTGTGATCTTCCCAGCACAGGGCAGGGATACTCTCCTAGACACCTCCTTCTTCAGAGGCTGCACTTGGCTCTCAACTTCCTCTCCACACTCCACCATGCAGCTATGGCCAGCCCTCACCTGCCATGACCTCCTGGGCATCGGCATTTCAGTCTCAGGATAAGCCATCCTAGGGCTTTTCAGGGCTCTGTCTTTGGCAGTGGTACTGATTTCCCTCTCTAACCCTGGTACATTTGTTCTCTTTACTGTAGACATCTTCCCTTGTCAGGGCATCCATACAATTAGAGCACTGTTTGCTTCCCAGGCAGAGAAGTAAGACTACGTCAGGCTTGATTCTTAGAGACAGCAGAATCCACTCCAGCCTGGTTAAGCAAGCAGGATGCTTTAGGAACCTCCCAAAGAAGCCTCACAGAAGTGTTGGAAAGACTGGAGACATGTGCCCTAAACCGACTTCCATAAACGACTCCCCAAATCACAGCCCAGAACTTGCCTGGGGAAAATTGCTGCCACTAGCCACCCTACAATCATGTCATCTCTGCCAAGACCAGAACACAGACACCACTGCCTCTCCCTTCTGCTGTGACTCATGTCTCCAAAATGAATGCCTTGTCTCCTGCCCTTTTTCATCATGAAGTTCACTCCTAAGTCAAAGTCTAGCACTGGAACAGCTGATTCTGGGGACCTAAGCCCCACGGCTGCAGTAAGGAAGGCTGAGCAAAAGAACAACAATAATAACAACAACAACAACAACAACAAATCACTCCAAATTGAGAAGATAGAATTCTCAATGTGGGAGCCATTAAAATATGGGGAGGGTGTTTGAAATCTCTGTGGCATGTGACAGATGTCCACCACATCATGAGACTGAATAAATAACCAATACTTAATGATGATAGTAACAAACCACATTGATTGATCACTTACTATTTACCCTGAGCTAAAGGCTTTATATACATGACTACACTTGATTATTAAAGCAAACTTATTATTATTCCTAATTCCAGCCTCAGCAGGCAGGTCTCCAACCAGCTGCTGAGTATATTTGAGCTGCCCCAAAGAGGCCCAGCTGATCAGAAAGATATTTCAAGGTTAGACATTCGTCATTCAAACCTGTCAGTGCAGAGCCCATTGTACAGAGGAGGTTTGTCCTGGGTGCAAATGGGAGTGTGGGATATTAATGTAAGGAATATTAATGTGAGGAATATTAATAACCTTGAGCCCCTCTGGTGGGTTAAGCACCATGGCAGGTGTTTTACAGGTACTACTTGCACTACAGCTTGCCCAGGGGCTGGCACAGGGTGATGAAGAGTACTGGACCTTGGTGCTACAGGCCTCTGGTACAGCCACTATTTCTTCCACTAAGAGCAGGTGACCCTGGACAAGTCCCCACCTCTCTTTAACACCTGAACAATAATGCCTGATTTGCAGGGGTTAGATGTATGTAAGGCCTCTAGTACACAGAAGACTTGGTAACAGACTGATATTTAAAACTATTACTGTTTGTACAGAAGAGTCCACTGTAGCTCTGAGAATTAAGGGCTTGTTCCTTTAGCAGACAGGATGTTAGCTCAGCATGCTCATGATGCACATGTACTCCAGAAGCCTAACTCTTATGTGGTCCTGCCAGGCCTGTGATGTGCCAAGAACAGAAAGGTTTGAGGGAGAGTGGACCTTTGCTTTTGATAAAGGTCCTTGGTTCTGAGGAAGGTCCATCAAGACACCATGATGGGCAGAAAGGAAGCAGTACATTCGCATAGCTCCTTGTCTCTTGTGATAACCAAGGCCTTAATTCTTCACAGTCTATACACAGGGGAACCTGATTTGCAAGCAACCCCTGAAGTCCAACTCCTGACCCTGCTGAATGCAGATCTGGGGCCTGAATGTTGTCGCCACAGTATGTGCAAAAACACAAGGGCATTTCCAAACCCTGTGTGCACAGGAGAACAACCAGCTTGGTGGAAATCCTAAAGCCACATCACACAAGCGAGAAGACAAGGGGGCCTGGGGAAGCTTGGTGTAAAGGAGAGCCTGGGGTACAGGAGAGGGATGAGAAAACTACCTCAATAGTTGATTCAGGGGTACACAACTACTAGCCATTAAAAAAAAAAAAAAACAGATAAAAATTGTACTTAATTAAAATTAGATCATCAGAGAGTGAAAAGGCAAACCCAGACTAGGCAAGGTACTTGGAATGCATATATCCAAGAAAGGATTCATAGCCAGAAGATACAAAAAAAATTGCACAAATCAATAAGAGAAAACACACAATTTTTCCATTGGCAACAGTTTTTTTTAAATAAGCATATTCTTAAATAATGTCTGGATTGTTCACTTTTAAGTATTTACCCAAGAGAAATAAATGCATGTCCACACAAAGACTTACACACAAATGTTCATAGCAGCTTAACAGACCCACAATGGAAACAGCCTAAATGCTGTCAGCGGGTGAATGGATGAGCCACCTTTTTTATACTCATACGACAGAATACTACTCAGCAAGAACAGGGAATGAACTACTGACGGGTGCAACACAAAAGAGACTCTAGCGTGATGCTAAGCAAACATCAGACACAAAATGCTACATCCTTTGTAACACCATTTATACAAAACTCTAAAAAAAGGTAAATCTAAATCATTAAAGTAGGAAGCAGAAAAGTGGCTGCCTAGGCTTGGGAGCAGGGGCAATGGACTGGGAAGGGACACAGGGAACCCTGGGGAACTAATGTAAATGTATTGATTTGCTAGTGGTTCACAGATGTAACTCTCATCAAACAGGAAATTTAACATAAATGTGTTTTACTGTAAATAAATTATACTTCAATAAAGTAAAAAACTGGACAAAAGACTCAAACAGGCATGTCACAAAAGAGGATATCCAAATGGCCAACATCCATATGGAAAAGTTCTCAGCATCATTATTCATCAGGGAAATGCAAATTAAACACTGCCATGGACCCACCAGAATGGCTAAAATTGAGAAGACTGACAATAGCAAGTACTGACAAGAATTTGGAGCCACTGTCACTCTCACACATGGTGGTGGGCATGCAAGGTGACACAAGCCCTGGTAGCTAAGCTTGGGCTACCCTGTGACCCAGCAACTCTACTTGCAACTGTCAAGCCAAGAGAAACGAGCGGATGTTTCCTTCAGAATATCTGAGCGAGATTTGCAGCAGCCATACTCAGAACAGAAGAAAATAAGAAATAACCTAAATTTTCACCAATAGTAGAATGGTTAACATAAATGGTGATATATGTATCAAATGCAATGGTACTCAACTATAAAAAAAACTGTTCTGTGGAAGACAGAGATCTTGTAGAAAACACAAAATTCTGTTTGAGTCCAGAGGGGAGGACTCTGACAAATAGGGTCACCCGGGCAGCACAAAGAACTGTCAATGTCAACATAGTGCTGTTCCTGGCACAGAGCCTGGCACACCGGGAGGTGCTTAATAAATATTTACCTGGATGGGTGAATGAGAAAACATAGGAAGGAATGAAACAAGCAATGAAACCATGGAACTAAATTGGCCAGGATTTGAATCTCAATTCTTCCATTACTGGCTATGTGATTTTAACCAAATATTTTACTAAGCTTTAATTTCCTCATCTCTGAAGTAGGGATAGATTCTTCCTTGAAGGATTATGGTAAGGATTAAATCAAATAAAGTGTTCAATATTCATAGTCATTGACCTAGCACTTCTTATTCTGAGATTTGATCTTACAGACACTCTTCCACAGTTGCATGAAAAGATATGTATTCCATAAGTGGTTACCATCATAATCATTATCATTGATATGGTTTGAGTATGTCCCCTCTAAGATTCAGGTGTTGCCAGGGTGATAGTATTAAGGGGTAGGGCCTTCAAGAGGGCGTCTCCCTTGTGAATGGGATCAGGTGCCCTTTTAAAGGGTGTGACGGAGGGTTTGGGTCCTCTCTTGACCTTCTGCCTTCTGTCATGTGAAGGCACAGCAAGAAAGCCTTCACAAGATGTTGGCATCTTGATCTTGGACTTCTCAGCCTCCAGAACTGTAAGAAATATGTTTCTCTTCCTTATATATCACCCAGTCTCTGGCAATCTGTTATAGCAACACAAAACCAACTAAGACTAAAGTCACTACTATTATTTCCATTGACAATATCCCTAAGGGCACTGTCTTGGGAAATTGTATCACAGCAGATGCTGGATGACCCCCATCTGGGATGCAGGAAAGAAGATAACCCCAGGGCTAGAAGCCTGTGCAGGATAGGCTGTGAGGTTCCTTCAACACTGTCTTTCTATGACGTCTTAGTAAGGGATCAGACCAACAGCCAGGGTCAGCCAGCTCTCACTGAGGGAGGTGCCCTCCTGCCTCTGGCTGTTGGGAAACTCCACGGTAGCCAGAAGGTGGACGAAGGGACAGAGAAGAAACAGCTAGGCTTTTCCTCTCTTCTTCCTCTTCATCACATTCACTGAGATTCTCCACGTTAACAGTAAACCTTAGAGCTTAAAGAGAGTAGGAGGCTCATTGGTCCTGAACAGTGAGGGTGACAATTGCCCCAGGAGCTCACCTTGTGACTGTAGATAGCATCATCCACCCTTATCCCTGGTGCCTGCATCAGACTGGGGAATCAGTGGTTTCCTTAGAAATGTCAGCATGGGCTGGGCACAGTGATTCATGCCAGTAATCCTAGCATTCTGGGAGGTTAAGGCAGTGAATTGCTTGAGCTCAGGAGTTCAACACCAGCCTGAGCAACAGTGAGACCTCAGTCTCAACTAAAAATAGAAAGAAAAAATAAAGCCTTGACAACCACCTGAGACTGAACAAGAGGATCACTTGAACCCAGGAGTTTGAGGTTGCTGTGAGCTATGATGCCATAGTACTCCAGGACAGAGTGAGTCTCTGTCTCAAAAAGAAAAAAAAAAAAAATGTCAACATGGCCCTCAACTCGGCTTGCCCTTCACAGTTAGTTAAGACTGGGCAGTACAGAACTAGGACCACCTAGACCAGCTATATTTGAATTCAAATCCTCACTCATGTAATCTCAGCACTCTGGGAGGCTGAGACAGGAGGATCCTTTGAGCTAAGGAATTTGAGACCATACTGAGCAAGAGAAAGAGTTCATCTCTACTAAAAATAGAAAAAAAAATTACCCAGGTGTTGTGGCAGGCACATGCAGTTCCAGCTACTTGAGAGGCTGAAGCAGGAGGATCACTTGAACCCAGGGATTTGAGGTTGCTATGAGCTAGGCTAATGCCAGGCACTCTAGGCTAAGCAAAAGAGTGATACTATATCAAAAAAAAAAAAAAAAAAAAAAAGGCAACAAATCCTAACGCTGGTACTTAGTAGCTGTGTGATCTTAGGTAAGTTATTCAACCTCTCTATGCTCAAATTTCTCACCTGCAAAGGGGTATAATTACCCAACCTGACTCTTTGGGTTGTTGCACAGATGAAATTGGTTAAATGAGTAAAGTGCCTGGTGCACAGTGCATTATTTATTAAATTTGGCAGCAACATGAGACAAAATAAGGAACTTGCCTTGGAAAGGGTATTTGAAGTTCTTGTCCTCTATCCTGACTTTGACCTTGCTGATGTCACTTAATGTCCTGGAACCTCAGTCCTCAACCTGTGAAATGGGACTGCCTTAGCTGCTGTCAGGGATCTTGAAACTCAAACATGAGATTGGAAGTGAAAAGGCTTATAAAAGGGTAAAAAGGACTGTTATGGTCAGGCTGAGGCATGTGGACCCATGAGCAAAGGTGAACAGGATGCCAGTATGAAAAGTTCTAGAATGTTCTCACCTGTAGTTATGGGGGCTGGAGAGGAGAATCCCCCTGGAAACTGGGAGTGCTAGTCAGGGACTTCCCCGGGTCTCACTTCACTGCCCCTCCCCTGACCGGATGGTCAGAGCTTAAGCAGGTATGCTGGGAGAGGGTGGCCCTTGCCCCTCTTGTTCTAGGCCTCCTTCCTTCTTCCACAAACCCCACCTGTCCAGCTCAGGGGATGCCCAGGACACCACACCTGAAAGCTGCTCCCCCTAAGCCGCAGCTGGGACTGCAGCTGAGTCCACCTCCTCTGAGCCCAGGTTGTGCAGGGGGCTGGGTGATGGGGACTAAGGACCAGTGAAGTAAATTCCCAGCCTCAGAGAGTACAGGGTGGCTGTAGCTGCAAGCTACACAAGTCATGCATGAAACAATGGAACAATCGAGAATCAGATATAATCAAGGAAGACACAGTAGTCTGAAATCAAGGTGGGCTTCATGGAAGAAGTGGAGCCTGAGCTGAGCTTTCAACGAGGGGAGGAGGAAGAGGAAGGACAGCATGAACAACCCGTGGCAAGCACACAGCAGGAGTTCAGTATTTGCTGAATGAATGAATGAGTGAATGAATATGGTGCTCAGGGGACTAGTGAGCCACTGAAACGCCTCCAGGGACCAAGCAGGCAGCACCAGTGAATAAAACAGATCTAGTGTAAGATGATAAGGAGCTGTGGAGACTGTGACAAACAGGATGGACCAAAAAGATTTCAAAACACTGTAAAGCAAAAAAAAAAAAAAAAAAAATAATAAGAAAAAAAGAAAAAAAAAAAATTTTTTGAAACTCTACAGGCCAAAATTGGCTCCTGGGTCCTAGTTCACCACTTCTCTGGTTTACCTGGCAAGGAGCTGGAGCAATTCGCATCAGCTCGCATATAGCCCAGAGGAAGGAAGAGGACACTGGAAGGACAAGGCCTGGGCTCCACAGAAGGGCGGGGCAGCTCTCTGCAAAGCCTCAGGCTCCCGGTCTCCATCACCCACAGTGGGCAGCTGCCTCCAGCACCGCTGGGCACACCACGAGGAGTCAGCTTCCTCCCTAACATGGCTTCGCACCTCAAGCGGCTCAGGGTGCAGACCACACCCACAGGAGCAGGCTGGAACGTGGCTTTGGGGGCACTCCAGAGCTGGAGAATATTCTAGCCTGTTCTCTACCACTAAGACTCTGTAACCAAGGACAATTCACCTCACCTCTCCGTACAGGGGACCCAGCATCATGCCCGCCCTCCCAGTCCGAGGCTAGGTAGCAGAGACTGCCGTGCAGGAATCCCGGCATTGCCTCCTGCACACTCTGACCTCCATTCCCCAGGGACCCCACACCTTTGGCCCTGTAGTACTCGTGCTGCAGCTCCTCCTCGTCGTCCTCCGAGGCATAGTTGAGCAGCTCTGCCTCATACAGGGCTAGGAAGTCGATGTCCTTCTTCCGCTTCTTCTTCTGGGGCATCATTTTGCCGGCTGCCCTTTCCTGGCACTTGTGTGCTCACCACACCCACCTCCTCTGGCCTCCTAGGACCTCAGGCCCTTGTGTCCTGAACTCTGGCACCCACAGGCCCCCCTGTCACTACAGGTCTGGGTGGGCCCACCTTTCTCAGGTCCCCTGTGGCCAGGGAGATTCTCTCTTCTCTGGCCTCAGAGCTGGACCTCGGCGTTCTACCTCTGCCCTTTCTGGCTCTCCCCTCCCTCCACCGGCCTCTTGCTAGCTACCTCTCCCTGGATCCCTTCCCTGGGGTTTCTCCTTGGGCCTCATCTCTTATTCATGGAGACTGAGGCAGGCTGTCTTCCTTCCTCCCCACCCCCGCCTCTTCAGCCCCTCTCCTCCCTTCACAGAGAATCGGGTGACATGGAGACCTGGGCTTCTGTTTCCCACCTGGCCTCACAGCAAGGGAGCCACCTGAGACCCCCCCCTTGGCCACCCCAGGGGAGGTGAGGCCCTCAGCTTCACAGCCCACCAGGGCCCCAATAGCACCCCAGGGCCTAGGACCCTTTTGAGGAGGGTAAGGCCCCAAGCTGCCAAGCTCCCCAGGCTCAGAGGCCTCAGTGTCCCTCCATTATTCATGACCTCTGATCGTCTTACGGATCAGGTGGTGTTCTTACCGGATCCTTCTCATTCTCCCTCTCTGCTTGTATCTCCTCAAGACTGCTGGCTTCTGGAAGTATCCATTCAGCCAGGGAAGACCTGGGAACTTCATAAATACCACCATCACAAGCTCTCAGATGACCCACAAAGCATTTACTGAGTCCTGAGTCACTGCCCTTGCCTGGTCAGAGTTGAGGACCTGGGGATGCCCACTGACCCTCAGGGGACCCCCAGCAACACCCAGACAGGCTGAGCAAGATTCACCAGTATGTTTCTTTACAAGAACTCTGTTTCCCTGTATTGGTCTCTGCACTTTCAAATGGAAAAGGCCACTCAGCCCTTCCTTTGTCCACTCTTACCCCTCCTTGGGGACTTCTGGGTCAGTCAGCAAGGAAAGTTCCTGTGTATCCTCTAGACTCTTCTGTCTTGCCTATTTTGCTAATATGTTACTAGGGCACTTAAGATTTTATTAAGATTTTTTACAATATGAGTTATAAGAATTCTGAGTAAATCCTAAAAGGCTAGAAATTTTCAATTCACTTAAAACTGTCATTTCTCTGCCCTTGCAAGGTTGTTGGACTAACCTGAGCCCAAGGCTACCACAACCTGGCTTCTGTTTTCACCTCCATAAAAGAGGGATAATGATCCCCTGATGCATGTTTGGCAGTTGGAGAAAGTGCTCCGTATGCAGAAGCCTCTAGAACACATTACAGATGCCATGACTCCTGCAATAGATTGGCTATTTGTGGCCCCACCAAAATTCATATGCTGACATCCTATCCTTAAGGTGATGGTATTAGGAGGGGTGATGTCTGGGAAGTGATTAGCCCATGAAGGTGGCACCCTCACAAATGGCCTCATTAAAGAGGCTCCACAGAGCTCCCTCTTCTTTGGGGCCATGTGAGAACACCTGAAATGGGCCCTCTCCAGGCACCAAATCTCCTGACACCCTGATCTCAGACTTCCAGCCTTCAGAACCATGAGGAATAAATACATTTCTGTTGTTTGCAGGCCAGCCAGTCTAGGGCATTCTGTTATAGTCCCCAGACTAAGACAGCTCCTAATCCGAGTTTCTCTCTTTGTTATAACAGTCTGGTGCTTTGTTATAATCTGAAACTGCTCCTTCAGGCCACATGTGTAAAGCCAGCTTCTGTGTCCCCTGCCTTCCATGGGGCCAGCCCACAGAAGCATATCAGAGGTTTCAGCATCCTTCCAGTCTCCTGGAGGACCATCTTGTCAGGGCCTGTGGCAGCTCCTCCCCTTTCAGGCTCAGCCATGCACCCCATGAGACCAGCATCTTGTGCCCTGTTAACTGTAGTATTCCCGGTACCTATAACAAGACTGGCATTCACATAGTGGGAGTCAGTGAGCATTTGTTCAGTGATGAATGAGCACACACGAGCAAATTGAGGCAGGTCTATAAAGTAACCATGAAAACATAGTCCAGACCGGAAGGAACACAGTATGGGCTGAACAGAAGCCACACTTTAAACGATGTGTTAGTGAAGTGGATCTTGTTCTGAGCACATCTGGCCTGGAGAAGAGAACATTTCAAAAGTCTGTGGGAGTTCACTTCCCAAATGTGAGCAATAGTCTTATAAAGCAAGCACTGGACTGAGCTGTGCAGCTGAAATGGCCTTCCTCCAACTGTGGCGGCAACTACAGAAAGGCAGGTCTTGTCCCAGTGCAGAGAGAACCCAAGGACACTGAGTGGTACTGGGCAACAGTGTCACAGCCTCATTCAGGTGAGGGCTGGGTGGCATCACTCGTCACCCTGAAGCAGGGGTACGCCAGCAGCCTTTGTGAATTTAGTCCCAAAAGACCTCCATTCTATGGAGGCTTAAACATTCTATGACTCCCAGTGGCAGGTCCAGGCAAACTGTGCAGAGGCCATGACAGGCAACCCAGCCAGTGGCCACCAAGATGAGCCCCAGGCCAGGGAAAAACGCTAGCCAACTCCCACCTCTGCTACAAAACCCAGATTAGAGAGAGGGGCTTTGTTCTCAGAGCACTGGGCCCCAGGTGGCCTGCTCTGAAGTCTAAGCTGGGGACCAAGACAAGGGCAGAAGGGCCTCCACCAGCCTGGCCCAAGGCCCCCAGCACAAGGTAGAGTTCAGAAAGGAGGAGAGAACCATCTGCAGTGGCAACGAGACTTTCCACTAGTACCTTATCTGTCACCTCCCTGTCTCACCACCTCTCTCTTTCTAGAACTCTGCCCCCCAACTAGGCCCCGAACCGCCAGCACCTAGGACCTCCAGCCACCACCTACCCCTCCCTGCTCTGCATCTAACCCCCTCCAGGCTGCTGTCTAAGTCAATGGTTCCTGACATGTGATTCCAGGAACACCTGGATTAGTCCCTCCAGAGGAACTCCTCACAATGCAGGCTCCTGGGCCCCTCCACCAGGCCCACTGATCACAATCTCTGAAGGTGAAACAGGAGTGTACATTCTTGACAACTCTTTCTCCCCCAAGGTGATTTTGCAGGGGTCCTCAAACGTTTTAAACAGGGGGCCAGTTCACTGTCCCTCAGACTATTGGAGGGCCAGACTGCAGTTTAAAAAAAAACAACTATGAATAAATTCCTATGCATACTGCACATGTCTTATTTGAAGTAAAAAAACAAAATGGGAACAAATACAATCACACCACCTCATGTGGCCCGCGGGCCGTAGTTTGAAGACCCCTGTAAAAGTTTGGAAAGCATATGAGCCTGTGCCCTCCCAGGTGACCTCACTATCAGCACACTTGGACCAGTAGGCAGTCATCAGCAAGCTTCTGTCCCAGTGTGCACAGCCTTGACTGCACACAGGAGTCACCTGGAGAAACTGTAAATGCCGACACCTGGGTCCCATCCCCAGGTTTGCTTGGTCTGAGATACAGCCTGGGCACCAGAAGTTCTGCGCAATCATGTTGAGGATCATTACATCCCTCCTCAGGTAACTCAGGTGTGCTAACAGGAGTCTTCTAGAGGCATCACCTGTGCTTTTGTACTCTCAGCCAAAGGAGTGCCTTTAAAGGGGAAATTTCAGATGGAAAGGAGAATGTTTGGAAGGTGGCATCTGAGCCCCAAAGCCTGGGGCAACTTTGTTCCTGCACTTATCCATGCAAGTCTTCCACAGAGTAGGGGACAACTCTGACCCAAAACATCCTCACCCAGGAAAGATGACCCTCATTTCCTCCCCCCCCCCCCCAACTGCTGAGGGACGGCCCTACAGTCCTCCCAAAGTCAGAAAAACAGGAGTGAAGTTTAATGGTGGGAGGCGCTCGCCCCCTGCTGGCAGAATGTGGTGTGACCTCGGTGTTAATCACTGATTCTTTAGGAAGGATCTTTACGGTATTAGGAAATTATTAGAAAAAAATCATTTTGCATGAAGATCCATTCAGAGAAAAAAATAACAAAATACTGAGTAAGATGCTCATTTTACTTAGGTACCCATTCAGAGAAAAGATACATTGTTTATTGGAAACTTTCTTTTATTGAATTCAAAATATTTTTAGAGAATCCCATGGCATTGGAATACAACAACTAAGAGATCAGCATCTGAAACAATCTTGCATTAGTTGGGGTTTTCCAGAGACACAGAACCAGAAGGTTAGATGGATCTATAGATACACAAGAGGGCACTAATTAGGGAAATTGGCTCGTGTAAATATGAAACCTGAGAAGTCTAACCACAGGCCATCTGCAAACTGGATTCACAGCAAGGCAGTAGAATGGGTCAGCCCAAGTCTGAAGGCCTGAGACCCAGGGAGACTGATGGTGTAACTCTGAGTCCAAGGCCAAATGCTTGAGAACCTATGAGATCCTGGGGGTTAGGGTGCTGGTGCAAGTCCTAGAATCCAAAGGACAGAGAACCTTGAGTTCTGATGTCCAAGGACAGGAAAAAAAGTCTTTCCCAGCTCCAGAAGAGAGAAATTTTCCTTTCCTTTGTTTTTCTGTTCTTTCTGGGGCCCCACCTGATTGGAGGTGCCCGTTCACACTGAAGGCAGATCTTCCTCACTCACCACGCCCACCTCCTCTGGAAACACCCTTACAGACACCAGCAGAAATCACTCTTTACCTGCAAAGCTAGGTACCCCTTAATCCAATCAACTTGACACCTAATATTAACATCACAGATACCAAGGGCTGATGGGGAGATGGAGTAACTAGAACTCTCACACTGCTGGTGGGAGTGTAAAAGGGGACAGTCACTTTGGAAGACTAGCACTTCCTTATAAATCTAGACACTTCTCATACAGCCCAGAAATACACTTCTGGGTACACACCCAAAGGAAATGAAAATGTATGTCCACATAGGAACTGTTTGTAAATATTCACAGAGGCTTCATTCATAAACAAAAACTAGACGCAGCTCAGACATTCAGCAACTGGCCAGTGGAGAAACAAATGGAAGTCCACCTATACCAGTGTTTTTCAAGCTTTTTTATCTCACAGCATACTTGAACCTATAACTTTTATGTTAACCAAAAAAGGAGTAAAATGAAAGAATATACTTATAGTGTTTTGAATTTCTTTCAAAAATAATTTAATTAATGATCTTTAAAAATGTTTGCAGCACACCTAGGATTCTCTCGTGGCACACCAGTTGAAAAATCACTGGTCTATATAATGGAATACTACTAGGCAGTGAAAAGGAAGGAAATGGGGATGTATGTTGCAACATGGGTGGATCTGAAAAGCCATATGCAGAGGGAAAGAAATCATAAAAAGTGCATACTGCCTGATTTCATCCATGTAACACTCTTCAAAAGGTAAAACCAGAGAATCAATTTTAGGCCAATGGTTGCCAGGGGCTGGCATGGGTGAGGGAGTGTTAGGAGGCATTTCCTACCCTCAGGATCAGGGCGTGGCACACCACTACAGAGGCACTGTCCCTCTACTGTGGCCTTCCTCATGTGCTGCCTGTCCGTGTCCATGTGACAGCCTAGCTGTGTCAGGCCGGGCCATGTACCTGATCCCACCCCCAGCTCTTCGGTGTGAGGATCCTTCATATGGCTGGCTGCAAGAGGGTGCTTGGGGCATACTTTGCAGACCTGCCTCTCATGTCAGCAGAGCCAGAGTCTAGAGCTGAGCAGAGTGAGGGGGAAGCCTCAGTGCCAGGCACATTCTCCAATCTAGGCTTGGTGTGAGGCCCTGAGCTGTGCCGCGTGGTGAGGAGTCCTAACTGATAAAGCTGACACTTGCAGTCCCATAGGTTTCTTGTATACTGATAAAAATGCAGAGGGTAGACAGGTAACTACTGAGATCCCAAGCTTCTGACAATGGGGGAAGGTCTGCTTATCTCCTTGGCCATTTGCATGTGCACACTCGCACGTACACCCACATGCAAAATGATCTCATTGCCCCAGTCTCCTCCTCTGCATACATTCTCCTGGTGCAGGATCGCTTTGGTCATGTCACTTCCCAGATCAAAAACCTTCACTACAATCTGGGTTGCAAGCAATGGAAACCAATGGCTAGTTTAAGTAGAAAAAAAATTTTTTTTTTTTTAGTTAATAAGGGGTTGGACATCAGAATTTCCCAAAAGTCTAGAAGCCACACTTAGAGGTGTACCCTGGAAATGATGCCTGGCCTTGTGCTGGCCTGGAGAACAGTCCACTGCCACCTGTGCTGGGGCCTGAATGTGCAGTTTGCTGCTGCTGCTGATGCTAGAACCACAGCTGTTGCCTGACCCTGCTAGTGCTGCCCTGGCCAGAAAGAAGGGCCTCTGCTGCCTTCTTTCAGTTCAGGTGGTGGCTTGTCCATCTGACTGTTCAAGCCTCAGTCACGGGTGTGCATCCTTGCTGGAAAGGCTGCCAAAGTGAATATATTTGGTCTTTCCAACTCCTATACTAGGAGCTGTGCTCATCTCAAGCTTTAGAAGGAGATTGGATGCTAGATTGACAGAAGAATACCAAATGTTATGACACTAATGGAATCCTAGCTCCTGGGGCTGACAGTGGAGACTCTATACTCTGACCCACCCACCTCCTTGTGAAACTCACATGGTAGGAAAACTGAATACATCCCTGTTCTCTAAACATGCATGATGCTTTCCTCCTGCAAGCCTTAGTTCCACTCTGACATTAGAGCTATTACTCGCATTCTGTGTCAGCCAGCTATTGCTACAACACAAGCAACCACAAAACTCTCAGTGGCAGAAGCATTATTTCTCACATGTCCAGGGCTGGGTTGGGCCAATTCATTGCATGGGCTCAGCTGGCAGCTTTGCATCAAGCCTAGGAGCAGCTGAACTTGGCCAGGATAGCTCTGCTTTCCATGGATTCACTCTGGAGCCACACTAAGGGAGCAGACACTCAGGGAAAGCTCTTTTCATCGCCACAGTAAAAGTGCAGGGGAGACGGAAGGCAAGTTTGGCAATGCAAGCTCATGGGAAGCATTTACTGTATCACATCTGCCAACAACCTTTGGCCAAAAAAACAATGCACGTGGCCAAGCTCATGGTCAAGGGGCAAAGAAGTGTTCTCTGTTTGGAGGGCTGTAAAGTGACAAGCTATCTGAACACAGTGAGGGGTTGGGAATTGGGACCAATAATTCAGTCTCTCCCAACTCCCCACCTTTTCCTCCAAACTTCAGTTCCTTATCAGCAAGTCCCAGTGCCTAGCACAGGGGGAATGTGGCTATCAGGAAATGGTAACTGAATGCACAAATTAGAAGCAGTAGTGAGCACTCGTAAATGTGAAGAACGTGAGTGCACGTCTGCTGTGCCCTGCAGCGCATGCACACACACTTATACACATGCACACACTCACACATCACCACACCATCTGCCCCTCATTTCTCACTCAAGGCAACCAGCTGGTCTGTGGCATCCCAAAGTGAGCTATGTCCTATTCTGGGAGCAGGAGAATGACTCAGTGCTGCGACATTGGTGGTTTTCCGGTTCACTGAGATGTTGGTTCCCACGGCTAGCTTGGATCCTGCCACCTGAGTGTTAGAAAAGCAGGCCTTCTGCCTCCTCTGCCCCCTCTGCTCTGCTGGGCTCAGAGCAGAGCTTCCTTAAAAATAAGTCAGATAGTGTCGCTGCCTACCGTATGCCCTCCAGTGGTTTGCCTCGCCCTCGGGATAAATCCTAACCCTCCCCAAGGCCTGCAGGCTCTCTCCTCCCCACCCTGTTCTCCAACCCTCATTTCCACCAGCCCCACTCCTCTTCCTGAATAGGCTCCATCAATAGCGCACCTGGCCATTCACTATCAGAGGCAAACTCCTTAGACCACAGCTACAGAGCCAGACCTCTCCTCTCTGTGGGGAGTGCCACTGCCTTGGTCCCCTCTACCCATCTTTCTCACTGGGATCGCCTAGAAAATCCCTGCCACCTAGAAAATCCCTGCCATCTCACTAGGGCATTATCCTCACTGCATACCTGCCACCACCACATTCCAGAAAACTGATGAGAACACCTTATTCCCTTATTGCCCTGTCTCCTAGAAAATCAACTGCCAACTCCATAGCCCCATTTATTATTTTTCCACTTATTATTGTTCAGACTAGGTCCCCCCAAAATTTGAAACCGTCAGCTACTCCAGCCCCGTCTCAAGCCTCTGCCCCCACCCACCCTGTCAGAGCACATTCATTCCGTGCTGGCTTACATATCCGGACCCATCTGCTTGTAAGGCTTTGCCCTTCTCTGATGGGCAAATTCCCACATGCAATCCAAGACCTAGGTACTGGCCACTTCTGTAAAACCCTCCTTCACTCTTCAAGACTCCCTCGGCCCTGCCCTTACCTCAGTGGCTGCAGAAACTCAATGATTTGTAATTATGTCTGTATCCAGTACATCGAACATGCAGAACCCACAGATAGAGTAAAAATCACATTTATTTTTGGTTGATGAGGATAATCCTTCCCTTGACACTAGAGTAAATATTGGACAGGCTATGACTTTTTGGGTCACTTTCAGGTAATTTAAAAATTTTGCAGATGCTGTAAATGACAAGCAGCTCTGCAAGTTGGTAATGAGAATTATGTGTCCCACCAGAGCCACCCACATCAGAGCTTCAGGAAACAGATCTCATGCCCCTGAACCCACAGGCTGCAGAAGCTGAGCACTGCCTCAGAAGGGGATGGTCACCTTCTGTCCTTCTGGCCTCCTCTTTGTCTTGGCAGCCATGGTTTCTGACACACACCCCAGCTCTCCACACACACACAAAGTGGGGTCACTCTCATGAGAGGACTTTGTACACTCCCCTAGGCTCACAGATGTTTGAAGCTGTCTTTTCACTGGGGACACCCTTTATTCCCAGGTTTCTTCTGACCAGGCTCCCTGACATGGGCCATTACTCTCCTTAAGATGGGCAGGTTCAAATCCCACTTCCACTTCTGCCCCAGAACTATATCCACAGCCTCCCACTGCCAATGTCCCCTCACCCTGGCAGCCTACTTCTTCAGCAAAATCCCTTTTTAAGTGACCTCTGGTTGACATGCCTACCACACACCCCTGCCACCAGGCCTCACACCCCTTTGGTTCTCTGCCAGCCCAGCTCTGTGCCCCCAGCCTCAGCTTCCTCGGGAGACTACAGGCTCTAAGGCTTAGGGACCCACCTGCAGGGGATCCGTACCATACTCTGTGGGTGGCCCTGAAGGAGCCCTTCTCACTAATCCTTGAGCCTGAAGGGATCATTGACACACATCTGTCCCTCCCACACACACGCTCCACACACACCCACAAAATTAACAGTTCTCTCAATTCTCTGCCATCCCTTTCGATGTATCTGATCTGCAAGAAGGGACCCAAAACAGTTTAACTAGTCTAGTGTCTCCTTTGGGAAGAAGTGTGCATTGCGGCTGGCACTTTGAAACTTCCAACTTGACATCTTGTTACCTTGCTATCTTGTCGCCCTGGGTGATCTCTCTCCTCCAGCAAGCAATCCTATTCTGGAGTGGGGCCAATGTCTTAGACTTCTGTGCCATTTTTGTTGACTGGTCTGCTTATTCCACATAGCTTCTCTGGAGTGACCTGACCTGTCCCCTCTACTGCCTCCCCACATCACCCATCACTCCAGCCCTCACCACCAGCAGTAGCCTCCTAATTGGGCTCTCTTCAGGCACTCCAGCCCCCAGAAATTCCACACTCCACACTGCAGACAGGGGGAGTTTTTTAGCACCAATCTGATCATCCTCTTTCTCTTTAAGATCCTTCAAGGACTAGTCTGAGTCTCTGATTGGTTTCAGGTCAACCTCTCCGCAAAGGGTCTCCCCTCTGTCCAGCTCTATGGCATTGTCTCCCACCAGATTCCAGGAAAGAGCCATGCAGGCTTTCCATGAGGGCTCCCAGCTCTCTCCCCAAACAGGGCCCAGCACTGTGGCTTCGGCCTGGAATTCCTCTACCTACCACTCCACAGCTGCCCCAGGGGAGCTCTCTTTGATGCTCAATCCCCCTGCAGGGCCCCTGACTGAGCCTCTCAACACTTATATGCTCCTTTGTAGCAGGTTTATAATTAAACATTTAGCTGTGAATGTTTTTTTTTTTTTTAACCTGTATTTCTCTGGCCAGACTCTATGCTTCATGAGTACAGCAACTGCGTGTGCATTTGCTCATCCCTGTATTCCAAAATTCTCAAGTAGCCAGCCCAAAGCAGGGGCTTGAAACCTACTTGAATGAATGAGTGCAGTGACAAATGGCACACACTTGATAAATATTTATTAAATGAATAAATGAACTATAATTGCCTTCGGTCCTCCAGCTTATTCATATATTCATTCATTCATTCAAAAATATTTATGAAAGTCCCACTTCCCTGATTGGCAGCTTTTTCTTGCCATGATATAACATGAATCAATGCCCAGGATGACCCCCAGATAGAATCCTTAGACACCATTGTTTGTTTGAGTAGTTGACATTTCACAATTACAATAATTAAACATTTAAACATCTTACAGTTGTCACCAAAATTCATTTGAAAGAGGAAATGGTCTTTCTTTGAGAAAACATCTTTGGAAGGTGGAAAGTGAAAGGTGGGCTGAGACCCATGCTGAGTAAGAGAACAGGCACACAGACAATGTTAAATGGCTGCAAGGAGAAAATGGGAGAAGTGTGTTTTGTATTGAGAGGAGTTGGAGAGGGGAGAACAGGGAGGCAAAGAGGAAAAAGGTGGAAGAGAAGAGCTAGAGAAATGGAGTGAGGCCAAGGTCACTTTAGAGCTCGGCCACTGGGTGGGCTGCTCCATCTGCTCCAGTGTTCGTTTGGAAATGGTTTCCATCCTTCTCCCAATCCCTCCCACCACACTCTGGAACATATCACATGATCATAGATTATCAAGGAATGGGCTGCATCTATTACCAGGATGGCCCACAGATACAAAATAAAAACATGTTGAAAGCAGGAGTCTGAAGTCATGAAAAGCCCCTAGGACTTTTCAGAAATTCCATTTGCAAATTCTTTGCAAAGAAAGACCATTTCCTCTTTAAGATGAATTTTGGTGACAACTGTAAGATGTTTCCTGGGAAGCTTAATTTGCCTCGGTGCAGACTTGGGGATTCCAATCAATCTTGGCTACATCTCAAGGGGAAGACAGGCCCCAGGCAGGTAGTTTGAACATGAATTCAAAATTTTTTTGGTATGATACTACTATCCTAAGGACACTCAAGAAGATGGGCACTGAAAGACAGTTCCATGTTTGGTTTCTGTAAGAGGGTAAGTAGTTTGTGTTCAGATGCCTGCAATGTGACTCTGCACCTTGACAGAGATGCTGTGCTTAGAGGGAGGCAGGTCTGCTTAGCTACAGGCCTTTTTTCAATTATGAGTGTATCTCAAACCCACCTGCTCCAGCCCTCGGGGACCCTCCCTCCTTCTGCTAAGCCCCAAAGTCTTCTCTCCAAGTCTTCATGCCCTTGTATGCCGTCGGTTTAGCACTCTACTCAACTCCATCTTGATCTGGGCTCAGAGCCCTTCCCGGTAGCCCACCTTCTCCTGCCAGACACTGACAGGCTTCCTGATTCTCATATGTCCCTGCCACTGCCCAGAGGTGAGCCAGGGTGGGCTCTTCAGAATACCCAGCAACCTCTCCATGCTGGGCAGTGCTGCTGTCAGCCCACTCTGGCACAAGCCCCAAACACACACTCTCTCTCTCTCAGAGCCACAGCCAAGGAATCTCAGCTAGATGAACCATTTGGCTGGTTTTATTAGATAGAAATTGAGGGCCTTTCAAACACAGTGACAGATACAAAGTACGTTGGTTGTGTTTTCAGGCATAGGGTTCAGAATTATGGCACTCAAGGACAGCCACAGACAAGACAATATGCTGAGGAATTTGTAAGAACTATAGCTCCCAGAACAAAATTTGCATAAAACAAGACCAGGGCTACAGCCCTCCCTCCCCGAACTCTCAGAGTGGCACAGCATTTCTCTCCAGGGACAAGAAAGGAGTGAATGAGAAGAAGGGAGTGAGAGAGGAAGAGGGGCCTTTTCATACAGGTCCCAGCACAGGTCCGCAGGGACCCCCTTTCTCACCCAGTAGAATGGCTGTGCAGAGCTCAGCTCCTAGAGAGGATGCTAGGGAGGGATGGCTGAGGAACTGATGGAGACCCCCAGGGGTGAGTCAGTGCCACTAACCCCCCCAGGGACAAACTCCTCTGGCTGCCTTCCTATGAGACCCTGGGCAGGGCCTCTGCTCAAGGAAATCGATATCATACCTGGGCTGAAGCCACACCCTGGCACAGGAAGTGGATCCCTGGCTCCAGGGCTATAGTGCCTCTGGTGACCCCCATGTCTATCCTTCTGTTATTCTGGGTGGGAAATGGCAGAGGACCGACTCCAGACTGTACCACTGAGCAACCTATTGTATGCTTGTTGAGATAAAGTGTTAATCTTTAGAAAACACATGGACACATATCTGTATTGCACGGTTCAGGCAATATAGAATTGAGAGAAAAGTTATGGCCCCCTGAATGGAGGTGGGCCTGGTCCAGAAGGGGAATCTGTGTGCTGCCCAGCCCCTGCCACACACCTAAGTCATATGTGCAGTGTGCGGGAGCCCTAGGGAACCAGCTTCCCTCAAGGTGATCTGAAGCAGAGGGACTTGGTCAGCCAGCTCCAGGGAAGGCCAAGTGTCCCACTGGGAATGAAAACAAGAGACTGGGCTCTAGGAGCAAGGCTGCCACTTGGGACCCCACCAGCCACTCCCAAAATGGTCACAGCAGCAAGGCTAACTGCCTCGCCACACATCCTGTTTTGCTTGTTGCTGTGGCCTTGGGTGACCCTGCCAAGTACCACGGCTTTCCCTCCTGCCCCATGACGTACAGCCACCCAAGGCTGCCACTCTGGGTGCCCTGGGTTTGGCCCCCAAAGAGGAACCAACACCAATCAGATAGGAGCAGCCACCTCAGAGGGGAGAAGAAAGTGAGAGTAAGACACTGGCCACTGCCCCTGCCTTCCAGCCCCTCTGCCCTGGGCACCCACTGGAGCCCTCTACCACGTAGCACCAGGACCCAGGCACATTACTGTCATCTTTCTGGGCCTCAGGTAAGGAGGGTAGCTGCACTCTGCCCTGTCCTCTTCACAGGGACATGGCAAAGTTTGTGAGGAAATGGGTGGTGATGATGTTTAGAAAGTAGAAATGATAGCCTGTCTGGAAAAAAGGTTATATTCTTAAATTCACAAATAAACCCAGGCCTGAGTCACTGCAGAGTCGCCCCAGGCTCAGCCAAGGTCCTGGCCTCCCATGCACAAGGACAGAATTGGGGATGCCGAGGATGGCCTGGCCATGCCATTGACCCCACTTTGATGTGGGTAGTGAAAGGGACTTTCTCTCTCTGTCTCTCTCTCTCTCTCTCTCTCTCTCTCTCTCACACACACACACACACACACACACACACACACAGTCCTTTCTTCTCAGGAGAGAGGCAGAAAGAGAGTGTCACCAATGTCAGAGGAAGAATGTTAAGTCCAAAAAAGTGAGTTTACCCATGTCACTTATCCTGCAGCCAACCCAGGGTTGTAACCCAGGGTTTAGCATTTAAGCACCAAGTCTTTTGTGAATGAGTTTAAAGTATTTGGGATGGAAAAAATTCTAAAATGGACAAAATGCTTCCCTGCCTTCTTAAAGATAGTCTATCAAATGTTGTTAAAACATTTCTGTACCCCTGCACTCTGTAGGTCACAGAATGATCTGAGCTGAAAGGCCTTGCTGTCCTCAGGATCACTGACATATTAATATCTGCTTGCCCCCCAAAGACCTCAGGCTACTTGAAGTTTTCTGAGATACATGGTTTTGGTCTTTTGAATGCCAGAGTGAGCAGGATTTTAGCTGCCCCTTCTTGCTGTATATAACACCTATTATTCTCTTAGTTTGCTTCATTATTAGAAACCAAAATCAAGTTTATTAGAATTGAATTTAAAATGAAATTTAATGCCATAAGTATATGCTACCAGTTAAATGTTTGGGCTTTCATATACAGCTTTATAGCATCTATTTCAGGGGCTCAAAACCAAGTAATTTTCCTTTACCTGAGCCCTTGGCTACTGGGGACCATGTGAATTTGCTGGGTTCAGTCCTGGGAAGTAAGGTGTATTTTCACTTTGATTCAATAAAATAGTAAGCATTTTCTCCTTTACTATGTCTTCAAGATCTTCAAGGGCTGAATGCTGAATTCTAAGCTCCCATGGGGTTGAGGTTCCCTCTAGGGATCATAATACTGCTGGGACCATACCTGGAGGTTGGTGGGATTGTGGCAGACGCCAGGTACTAACTAGCGGGTTTCAACTCAAGCCTAGCAGAAAAGAAAGAGCGTAATGAGGTGGGTGTGGATCCTAGCCCTTTTAGTCAGGAAGTTTCTAATGCTAGGGGCTGTTTCCTCATTGCCACCTTCTGTGTTTCAAGCACTCAGGTATAGTGGGTGGGCAGAATGCTGTGCGTCAGAAGGCTAGGCTTTCACCCAGGTGGGCAGGTAGGTCATTTCTGTGCTAGAAGGAGTGAATGTGGCACTCAGATTCTACCCCAACCCCAGTCACACTTGCCTGTCATAGGCTGGTCCCAAGCTGCAGAGACACCAACCCCAGTTTGCTCAGATCACAAAATGCATCCTAATCCAAGCCCTGGATAAACTCTTAATCCAGGCATATTCTGAGCTTCCTAACCCTGGGAGAAGAAATCTACATGATTTTGCTTTAAAAAAAATCTCAGAATGTTTATTTAAATGTTTAAAATGTTCAGAAAAAGAAATGCTGGTACCTATAAGAAGTCTCAGGCCTGAAGCAGATTGGGGGAGGGAAGGATTCACCAACCCCAGTCAGGAAGGACACAGCAGAACAGGGCTGGTGGAATTCAGAGACCACCTACAGCAGTGCTCCTCCAAGGGTAACCTCTGGGCACTTGTTAAAAGAGGCTCTGCCCAGCCTTCACCAAATCAGAGACCCTGGGCAAGGGCCCTTTACCAAGAAGCTTTCCAAGTGATCCTCACACAAGCTCAAATTTGAGAGTCACAGATCTAGGACCTCAGTATATCTCAACCTCAGCTGGCTGCATAATATTAATAGAAACATCTAGAGAGTTTGAAAAACCTGACAACCTAGGTTACATCTTAGACCTGTGTGAGACCCCTCTAACTCTGTGATAAGGGGTGGGGTCCCATGAGTATGACACTCATGTTAAGCCAAGTCACAGACCATCTGCCTCAGGGTAATGGCTCCCAGCCACAGTGTGACAGAACCACTTAACGTGACCTTTTAAAATAAGGACACTGGGCCCTGTGCCCAGGCCAACTGAAGCCAATTCCCTAGGAAGGTAAAGACCAGGCTTATGATTAAGACTTCCAGGTGATCCTAATGTTCACATGGGGTTGAGAACCACAATTCTAGAGGAAATAGAACTTTTACCCCAAAGTTGAGCAGATCATTTAATTGAAGGAAATGAGAGACTTAGTTGCCAAGGGACCATCTCCCAACTAAAGTGATAGTCACTGATTTCTGGCTTCTGTGGCCAAGAACTAAGTCATGGTAGTGTCTTTTTTTTTCTTTTTTTCTTTAAAATGAAAAATAAATGTTTCACAGAAGAAGCTGTGCAGTAGAAAATATCTAAAGACTTAGAAAAGATTGGCAAGGCCATTGTGTCTTGGGATTCGGCTGGCTAGGACAGCTAAGCCCAGCTGGCCAAACAAGACCAAGCCTGCACTTACCCTCAGCACTGGAGCCACGATCTGCAGGAGCCAGGGATCAACCAAGGGCCCAGGACAAGGCAAACGTGAAAATCAGAATCCTGCTATCAGGACACTGAACACTGTGAATGTCTTTTGAAAGCAGTTTGTACCTAAATGGTACATTATGCTTTGTGAAATAAGCCCATCACAAAAAGACAAATATTGTATGATTCCCCTTATATGAGGGAGCTAAAGGCAGAAAGCAGAATGGGGGTTGGCAGAGGCTGGGGAAGAGGGAAATAAGTAATTGTCATTTAATGGGTTTTGTTTTGCAAGATGAAAATAGTTCCAGAGGTACTGGCACAAAAATAGAGACATGGAC